>JAWPHD010025253.1:0-16863 GCA_037043455.1 Cyrtodaria siliqua
CCCTTAACCCACTATATATATATTTAATGGACTGTCCTTTCTGTGAATTAAGATCATTCCATTTATGTGACAAAAAGGTGTTTTGGGGAAAATGACTGATCAGTTACTCGCAGGCTGATCTGGGTTTACAATGGACGCAAAGGCTATTATAGTCGTGCTTAGCAGGTTAAGGGTTAAAAGATTAAAGAATAAATGACAAACATCCAAAACACGGTTTCATCCACACCAGAACACTGGTTTTCATGTCATGTCTGCTATTTGATGAATTATTAATCAATATCACAGGCAAATATTGTCTCATAAACTTCATGCAAACAGTGAAAAGAGCAAACAAAATGAGAAGAATGACTCTCATTTGTCTTGAGTTTTATTAATTACCCTTTTATTTATGTTACTGTGTTATTTCTATAGCCCTGGATTCGTATTTTGTCTTTCATTTTTTTGGAATGATTAGCTCAATGCGAAGTAAACCTCACAATATGGAAGTATACACCAAAATATCATATACACAGGATTAAGTGTTTTTTTTTATTATGCTTCACATAAAACATTATAAGCCATCATTGGATGGACACATTTACTTATCTGGGAGCTGTTCATTATATTTTCATAGGACAAAACTATTAGATCACCCATCTCTTGTCTCTTAGTCGAAATTAATTTCCATTAAGTAGTGTGTAGTATAGCCAACTCTAGATATACTCACCTTATTATTCGCATCATTGTAGACAACTTTTGAGATCTGGTCTTTTTTACCTCTGGTTTCGTGGGATTCTGTCTTCTCGGTTATCTCCTGCAATATAAAGCACAGTTACATCCTTTTGTATCTACAGTCCAGTAAGAGTTACTATGCCTGTGCAATATTATGCAGTTACATCCCTGTATCTATAGTCCAGTAAGAGGTTACATTGCACCATTGCGTTTGTGCTTCCGTGGTGTATAGTCAAATAGTGCTAATAAAAAACATTTCCCTGCCTTACTAGTGATACAAAATGCATACTTTTGATTGCTTTTTGTTATTATTACCTATAATTCAGCCAAATGATGAATTGTGAACATTGATTAGTGTTTGTTTGAGATATTTAATTATAATTGACATAGACAGTAAAGCGAAAGTAGAAATGGAAATCTATCTGTGACGTGTCAAAATAGAATGTGACGTCATTCAACAGATTGGCTTGTTCTTACATGATACATGACCCCCTGTTTTTATTGCATTTTTATATTGGCGGACTCTCGATCGTTTGATTGATATGCGTTTTAACATTTTCTGTGCAATATAAAGCAGTAACATCCCTTTGTATCTACAGTCCAGTAAGAGTTACTATGCCTGTGCAATATAAAACACAGTTACATCCTTTTGTATCTACAGTCCAGTAAGAGTTACTATGCCTGTGCAATATAAAGCAGTTACATCCCTTTGTATCTACAGTCCAGTAAGAGTTACTATGACTGTGCAATATAAAGCAGTTACATCCCTTTGTATCTACAGTCCAGTAAGAGTTACTATGCCTGTGCAATATAAAGCACAGTTACATCCCTTTGTATATACAGACTGATAAATGTTACTATGCCTGTGCTATATAAAGCAGTTACATCCCTTTGTATATACAGACTGATAAATGTTGATATGCATGTGCAATATAAAGCTACATCCCTTTGTATCTACAGTCCAGTAAGAGTTACTATGCCTGTGCTATATAAAGCAGTTACATCCCTTTGCAAGAGTTACTATATTTTAAATACAGTCTACACAGTTACTTCTATTATGTCTGCACTCAAGAGTCTTCTAGACTTCTTACATTACCTATCATAAACAGACTCAATAAAACTGGGTCTGCTACTTTTCTCTGTTGTTTTTGTTTGTTGCTTCCAAGTTTTTCTTAGTTTTAACCAGAAGGCCAACCATAAGAGAGTGTTGGTTTGATGTTTCCCTATCCTCTCTCGAAAAACAGCCTTACCCAAAACGTTTGATAAGAGTTCTACATTATTATTCTGGTTTGCTATCTTAAGAATGTGTTTAATTTTAAAATATTCACCTACCTATCAACCCACTTATTAAATCCTCGACAAATAACCTATACTGTGTTGATGAGCCGTTAAACAACATTCAATTCAATTCGACAAGGAAACTGCAACCAAATGATGACCTTTAATACCATTCATTATTTGCTATCAAAATTGACACTTTTGTTTTCAATATAACCTTCAACTTAGTATTCCCATGTATTTTTTGTAACTATTGCAAAGTTTTTATTTTAAAAGGAAATAATATAAATGCTGTCATAATGTCTCACCTTCACCAACTGGGATAGGTCTAACCGGAAGTTAAAATCACCAAACAAAAAAAATGGAACCTTGTCAAATTGGTCTGTTTCAAATCTGGAAAGAGAATTAGCATATTTCATCTGCTGTAAAGCATGAAAAAATGAATTATATAAGCACATCACCGGTCCTAGTAAATGCAAATGTCAAGGGACATGGTCTGGAGGTTAGCATGCATGCTCCGTAATCGAAAGGTTGCAGGTTTAGAATGCTGCCAGCGACACTGCAATTCCAACCTTGAGCTGAGCAAGTCACTTAAATCCCAGTGTTTCATTTCTTAGATAGGGACATAAACTGGGAAGTCTTTTGTACAAACGTTCATTTTCAAGGCATGTAAAAGAACCAGAGAAACCTCAGATTCCTTCAAACATAATTATATCCTCACCCTCTCTCTGGAACCAGCTCTAATTAGTGTTATAGCCATTAAAGCCAGACTATGCTTATGCCTGTCAACAAAAGGTAATAATGCATTTGACTTTTTTTGTGATATGAAATTAAAATGATAAATTTTGTGAAAGCTGTTAAAATATTATTATATTCTACTCAGCAATGATCAGGGATCAAATTTAATATTTTAAGCCACTTGCTAAAACTAGATGGGTGTTCCGTGGAACACGTGTGTCGCATGTCAGCGCTGTATCAGTATAACAAGGTTTTTTGGACCCAGATATATGACCTTGACAAACTGGCCTGACAAAGTTTTCGTGAAGAAAAAAAGAGTATTTAACCAATATAATGACCTTCAGTGTGACCTTGACCTTCATATTTGGTATGGTCATGTCGATGTCATGGTGAGTATATACTGAAAGTTTGATGAAGAAATATGAAGAAATGAGACTGATGGACGACAAAGTGATCCCTATGTATCGTTTTTTTCTTCGAAAAAGCGACACAAAAAGCAAGTGCGAAGATTTTCTACTTGATATTTTAATCAAGGTACTTACATTAATAATTTAAAACTATGATTCATTTTAGAAGGATTGCCATACATGTAAATAATGCCATTTTCACACTCAGCTAGATGCAGTAATGTACTAATGTATGATTATACTTACTTATATCCACCTGTTTAACTAAGTTAGATAAATATGTTCAGTGAATAAATGTAGACTGAGACCTAGTGGGTTTCTATTATTACATGAAAAATTTAGCAAGCGCTAATATTTTCTACTTGCAATTTGCAAAAATCTACTTGCATTAGTGTTAAATTTGAACCCTGATGATTTTATCGCGTAAGCTGTAACATTTTTAAGCACTTTGTTAACCATTTTGTTTTGTGTTTTAATAAGCCTAGTCAACATTCATACCAGAGGCTCACTTTCATACTTTATAATAGATTTGCGTAACTCTGTAGTTTCCGCTCACTGAAACATCCCCCACACACAACCCACCCCATCTTTATATTGCAGTTATGTGTTTTCTATTTA
This sequence comes from Cyrtodaria siliqua, assembly GCA_037043455.1. Taxonomy (NCBI): domain Eukaryota; kingdom Metazoa; phylum Mollusca; class Bivalvia; order Adapedonta; family Hiatellidae; genus Cyrtodaria; species Cyrtodaria siliqua. Next base: position 3,753 of record JAWPHD010025253.1, read on the forward strand.
AAATGCATCAACATTCTTCATTATAGCATATTTTAAAAATAATATTAGGATACATTTGCCGTTAGAAACAAGAGTCTATGATGCTGTATAGACATTTTGGAGGGTGATTGTTAGGCATGGCATTCAGACATTTTGTATCATTTTTGAGTGATTTTTGCAGAATGACTGAGTCATGGAGTTGAAAGATTATCAGCCTGCTTTGATAATTAACCGTTAATACAGACCAAATGAACAGAGGTAACAATGCCTCCCCCTCACCTTCGCCCCCACCCACTCCCAATACAATATGATGTGAAAACAATGTGAGAACAAATAATAACTACCAACCTCTGTAAGGTATGAGCAAGTGCCCTATATCGGTTTTCTGCATACACCGAGGGACTCTGAAACAAGACAAAATAGTCAAATCCACAAATGATACAATGCTTAAATGGGGGAAAATAGAAAAAAATACTTTTATGACTGACTGTTGTTATGAAAAAGACCAACTATTTGCGTGGTAGTTTGTAAGATTAAAACCAAAAAGTCCACGTAATCCAATTGTTCGGACCTGGAGGTATCCCTCAGTTATGCAAGGGAGACATTGTTTTTGACGGGGGCATAACTGACTGCTATTTGCAATTAAATGAATATATGCATGCAATCTTCAATAATGTTATGTCTACAAAATAGTGTTACTTTTTTACATTGGCTTATTTTCTATGTTTATAACAAAGCAGCAAACAGACTGACAATTGGTCTGCCAGTGTCTGCTACCCAACACACATCCTGGAATAGACATAAATAATTACTCACTTGTATTGCTACAATACTTGAGGCACCATGGAATAGATAAACCATTACTCACTTTTTGCAATGCTACAATATTTGAGGTATCGAGGAATAGATAAACCATTACTCACTTTTTGCAATGCTACAATATTTGAGGCATCGTGGAATAGATAAACCATTACTCACTTTTTGCAATGCTACAATATTTGAGGCATCGTGGAATAGATGGACCATTACTCACTTTTTGCATTGATACACTATTTGAGGCATTGTGGAATAGATAAACCATTACTCACTTTTTGCATTGATACAATATTTGAGGCATCGTGGAATAGATGAATATTAATCAGGTCAAACACACTGAAAGAAAAAGGCATTGTTTGTCGTAAAAAACATAAATAAAAGACTGTAAGGCCGCATGAATGTCTAGCCCTATCGTAAAGTAGTCCAGACTGGACTATGTTTTGATTTGACCAACACCAATGTCATTCCCATGTGTATCCATTACTAACATACTTAGTATTTAATTTAACTAATGTCATTAACAGTGGGTGACGCATGTCTTAGCGGAGACCGATTGTGACCTATATTTCGTTCAAAGTAGGTCACAGCAACTCGAAATTTTGCAAATAAGGTTAGATGCATATATTATAAGAAACAGTCTAATGAAGTTTGGTGAAAATCCTTCAAGAGCAAGATACGCATGCTGTAGCGGAGACCGGACATGACCTATATTTTGTCCAAAGTAGGCCACAGCAACCCAAAATTTTGCACATAATCTTAGATGCAAGTAAGCAATGAAGAAGACATAAATAAATGAAATGAGGGACTAACCGACGGACCAAACGACTGACATACATACATACACCTGGACGATAATGTGAACGCTTGACAAAAAAGGTATCATTTAAAACTGAAGCTTCCTAACAGATAATAAATAAATCTGATGATAAAAGAACCAATACCATTCGAACATTTCTAAATGATAAACAGCTTTAGCTTAGCTGACCTTAAAATGTATTTTACCTTGCAGATATATGTTAATAATAATGGAATTAAACTTAAATAAAGGTGCGACCAAATAATATTTTATATATAGGTTTAAAAGTTCAATGAAAAATTAAATCAATCCTCTTCAAAATATGTACGAGTTAACAGTATTTTACATAAGAAACATACAATTAGCAGTGAGATATTGCAACCATGTTATATGATGTTAAAACTCCATGAAATCTTATAAAGGAAACAAAATATCAGTACCCAATTTGATTTGGAAAAAGATAAGATTGAGCCTCATGCCATTTTCAGGTTATTAACTTCATCATGCGTGAGGTTACCTAGGTCTTGCCCCATAAACTTGTACTGAAGGAGACTCCTTTTGATTTTGTTTGTGTCAACTTGTGAGAAAGTGTTGATTCTTACAGATGTTGTTTGTTTGGCATTTAACGTAATATTTAGCACATGTTAATTATTAAAAAAAAAAGCGAAGTCACGGAGGAAAAAGCGACTTTGTCGCCCATGTCGCCCTCCAGTTTGAACACTGTTAATACATGATGGTTGATTTTTGGTGGTGGAGGCAGACCAGCCACTTATTCCTGGATAGAACCAGTTCTGTATACATCCTGCCATCCGTAAGAATCAATACTTCCTCAAAAGCTGAGCTCCCAGTGGGATTCGAACCTGCAGCGGTACAAAGGCGCAGGGACTATAAACCTGAAAACTACACACCCACAAACACACTCTTGAACTGTTCCCTAGACTATATTACCCACCAATTATTTACACTCCACCGTGTCCTGAGGAAGCCTTTCCGAGACCATTTGAACTCGGGAAAGAAGTTCTGTGGATATTTGGATTTTTCTTTTATTTGGATGTTTTCTATATTCCCTGATAGAACCTAAAATGGCAAACAATACAAGTATATATGTAATCAAAGTTTAAGACGATATCACAGTTTATTATATAGATTGTCGAATACGTTGACGTCATGTGATGTCGTCACTAACCTTTGTTAACCAACTAACGTTAGTCTACTATAAAGTGCTATAATATTTTAGGAGCTTTCTTATGAAGGTATATAATAAAAGGATCATTACTAGAGAAAGTGTTCAGGACGTTACACCACCTCTTGTGGATATACCTTATCTCTAGGATCAAACACGGATCTTAAGCCTCTGGTGAGATCCTGAAGACTGGCATGTCCACTAGAGGCGATACCAACTCCCAGAACATGTTACTCCACTAATAATCCTATTATACTTAAAAGTATTTCCATGTCAAAAATTATGCCTTCATCTACTTGATATTCTGTAATGACAAAATAATATGAAATTCAAGGTGAGCCGGTATGGTCGTATCTAAATCACAGGCAGACGGTGCGTACCCTACCCCGCCCACACCCTACCCCCCTCTACTACTACCCCGCCCCCCCCACTCGCTCTACCACCCGCTTCCCATCTGTTTCTCTACTACCCCCCATACAAATGTTTTCAATGACATACTATAAACTGTTCTACTTGGTTTTCCATGTAAAAAAAACAAAAAAAAACAAATGCATACTCTCTATACCATATAAAGGTGTCTGACTCTTTAATAAAAACAACTATAGACCTCGCTTAAAGCCTTGCTGTGCTTGTATTTTTGGTCATAGCATCGTCATTTCGATTCGAATCAATCAGGTACATATTATAACAAATAGTCACAACATTGATTTCTTCAATGTGTACTTTATATCGCATCAGCGAAACGTCAAAGTCGTTTGAAAGCAGGTTGACTATGATATGACCTAACCAATGCATTTTCTATGTACATGGTACGGTATTGGGAAATATGTTTCTTCGACGACTCCCGCATAAAAATGCAACGTGATCGTTGAAAGAAAACCGTTTAACAACACTCACCGGTACGAAGAACTTCCAGGAGTAATCACAGACGCTGCAATCAAGTTCTTTCACAAACGGTTATTTGTTTATCGTTACGATTTGCCATGTTCAAAATAAGTCACCCGGATTGGTCCAGTCTCTTTTCCGGTCGCCTTGTACCCAGCTTCATATCGTAAGTATAAAGGTAACAAAGAAACCAGTAATTTAATTCAACATGGCGAATCGTAACGGTAAACAAATGACCGTTTCTGAAAGAACTCGATTGCAGCGTCTGTGTTTACTCCTGTAAGTTCTTTGTAGTGGTGAGTGTTGTTAAACGGTTTTCTTTCAACGATCACGTTGCATTTTTATGCGGGAGTCGTCGAAGAAACATATTTCCCAATACCGTACCATGTACATAGAAAATGCATTGGTTAGGTCATATCGTAGTCGACCTGCTTTCAAACGACTTTGACGTTTCGCTGATGCGATATAAAGGACACATTGAAGAAATCAGTGTTGTGACTATTTGTTATAATATGTACCTGATTGATTCGAATCGAAATGACGATGCTATGACCAAAAATACAAGCACAGCAAGGCTTTAAGTGAGGTCTATAGTTGTTTTTATTAAAGAGTCAGACACCTTTATATGGTATAAAGAGTATGCATTTTTTTAAAAAAAAAATTACATGGAAAACCAAGTAGAACAGTTTACAGTATGACATTGAAAACATTTGTATGGGGGGTAGTAGAGAAACAGATGGGAAGGGGGGTAGTAGAGCGAAGTGTGGGGGGGGGGGGGGGGTAGTAGAGGGGGGAAGGGTGTGGGCGGGGTAGGGTACGCGCTGTCTGCCTGTGATCTAAATAAAGAAATCGTTGGCACTGATGATGCTAGACAAAATTTTGTAAATAAAAAAATTCTTTTAGAGCCAATGTTCAAACCTTGCCAGTATTAAAATGATGCAGATACTTAGGGTCGACTGTCATGTAATACAATTTCATATAAATTTCATTTAAGAAAATATAAAGCACATACCTCTCTGCCTTCGACTGGTATAAATTTACATTCTGAAAAAATGCAAAATAAAGGATTTAATTTTTGCTTGAAAGAACACTGCGAGTATGGTAGTCTACGAGTGTGTCAGAGAAGTTAATTATGAAAAATAATCAAATTTGTCTTAAAAGAGCAGTAAAAGTAATAGCAAAATCAGTCTCTAAAGGGGCCTCTGAATACAGTGTATTTCAAATTACAATATTTACATATCAAATGCACTGGTCATAAACCTAATATGTTTTGTTGCACTTCATTTCTCAATGAAAAACAATTGCTACTTGGGGGTGGCTTCCATAAATCTAATAGCCAATAATTTGTTAGGAATAATTAATACTTTTTTTAATGATGTTGTCATGACGCTGATGCACAGTTTGCTGCTAGTTACTGTGAAAAAAAACGACGTTAGTCTGGTTAAAATTATTTTACCAAATTAATTTAGGCAACCCATCATAATAAGCTCTCTTATTTTTCGAATAGTCAAGCTAAAAACCAGAATGTAAATATAAAACAATACAATTTTTAAAAAACTTTTTTAATTTGTTAATTATATAATTACAGTATGTTAGGCTACAAAAAATTAATTACCTGGTTCTCAGGCCACTTTTTCTGAGAAGAGATGCGGGCGGGCGCATTTTTTTTTACATTTTTACAGTGGTCAAGAGACACACGGGCGATTCTTTTTTTATCCAAACTTTAATTCAAATACATGTATTGATGCAAAATATCTCGAAATACATGTGCAATAACCAGTTGGATCAGCTCATCTCTATTGTCGATCATTACCTTATCATTTCTTCCCGACTAATGCTTCTTTCAATCACAATAAGTCCGTATATTTGTATTAGATCACGCATGAACTTCAATCGACTCGATGACACCGCCATTATTGCATGTTGTTGTGAGACTTTGTCGATTAGACGTTTGAATAAATCGCCTGTTCTGTAGCACCTACTAGTTCCAAGCGTCTCAAGCGACCGACTCTCCTAGATTGGTACCCGTACGACTGCAACACTCACAAGCTAGCGAGCAGAGCGGCAGATAGTCAGCCGCGCACCAATCTACCCACAAGGGGATTCCCCTGAGGTAGTTGCATGTAAAAACCGGAACGAACTTGGATGCGAAACTTTTTTCTCGAAATTTCGGTAGCGCAATTCCAATTTTTTATTTTATTACTTTTGAGATAAAATCGGCAATGCGGCACCAAAATAATACATGCGTGCGGCCCTGAGAACCAGGTAATTAATTTTGTATGGCCTTACCTCGACTGTTTTACATATTTCTAATCAGTAGACAAAAACAAAACTATTTATCCATCAACGTAAAGTGAACTCGACAAAAATGTATGAAATAATGGAAGTGCAATTACCTTCAGATTATAAACTTTAATGAGCTAACCAGTCGAAGAGCAATTTTTAACTTGAAGCTATGTATAAACTAGCGAAACATGGAAATTAACCGTCAAACTCATTAAAACCTATGCCAAACAGTAACATTATAGACTAAACAAGAGAGCCGGTTCCTGCTTCTAAGGGCATGTGCCACAAAACACACACTTGCATCATTAGTATTAGAACCCAGCAAAAAACCCGTTGTTTTTCAGGGAGAAAAAAATAATGTTATTAATAGATCTAGTCCATTCTGATGTGTTCATGTCTGTCTCGTAAATGGTACACAGCATTTTTTCTCTCCGAAACTTGATTTAAAATGAATGCCATTGAAATTGAAATTGTCTAATCAAGAATCGGAAAACAAATTGTACATTTACATTCTTTTTTGTGATGACTTTGTTTAACCCTTTATTTCACTCGTGCGATAAAGCTTTATTGCCTGGCAACTAAATCACGATTGATATGACTAGCTAGGTCTATGTTGTATCATATATTCAAAAACTATGTATTTATAGGCAAGTACGTGATAAATTGTAATATCTAAGCTGTATTTTAGAATTAGCACATAGATAAAGTTGTCTTATTCCTCTTACATTACAACCGCACTACAATACGAGTATTTACATCGAGATATCAAAGGAATGCACCATACCATTAAGAAGATGATAAATTATTATTTGATTTTTTGTTTTGACAAGGACACCTCTATGACGTCTTGTTTAAAAATTCAAAGTGCTACTGGGTAAGAGCTCACCTGGCAGGTTTTATAAATCAGTCAAAGACTTCAAAGAAGGAGTGAGTTTTTTATGTTTTACTAAGCCTTTAAGTTAATTCTGTGTTGCACCAAGACTGCCGCCTAAATGTGTTGCATTTACATCTACGAAGCTTGCACAGAGCTGAGGTAAAGTGTAAGCATATACAGATGGAAATGTTTAAAGTTAAAGTCAAAGAATTAATTGATTCATGCATTTACATTAATTTCCCTTCTTATCGTTACATTAGCAAAGCTATTGAGTATAATCTAAATGACATATTTTTTTAATGATGATGATAATGATGATGATGATGATGATGATGATGATGATGATGATGATAATATAGTGACTATATGAACAAAATTTAAAAGCATCAAAAGAACTTTTAAAAAAAGTGTTGTTTTATTTATTTCTCTGGACATTGTCAACATATTCTACAAATAGAACAATTGATAATAACTTTTCACATGTTTAATTACAGCCTCATTCTGCTTAAAGGGAAAATCTGTTGTTCAAATGCTTGTGTAATACACAGAGTTGTTGATGTGAAGACCTCCAAGGAGATTTGTAACTAATTGAAAAAATGATTTTCTTTGAGAATTTTCAGTTGAATATTATTCTACAAAGAGTATTTATTTTCATCTATTTAATTTCACAGACAAATGGTTGATTATTTCCAATATATTCTAGAAACAGATGTTTATTTTCATCTATAATGCTCCACTTGCACCTAGCTTCACTCAGATTTAAGGCCAAGATAAAATAAATGTCTCTGAACCTATGTAAAATTAACAAGGTTATCTACCAGTATTATGTAGCCTCCAATGAACTTCTTACGATTCAAAGAAATCATGTTATTCTTTTTTTTCTCTTTTTTTCTCAGTAATTTTTATTTGAACAATTAGATTACCGTATTTTACCTTGTCTAGTACGCAGTTTCTTTACTTCTTTTACGGTTTCCGAAAGGGGGCTGAGTACAAGACAAGGAAACAATAATAAAAAAAAATTTCTTGCATTTGCAGAAAATCGATGTCAGAATGGATAAAAATGGCGATAAAAATGGCGATAAAAACATCGGGGACGAACAGACATTTGTGAATGCCGACAATACTTTATTTGTCGTGACTTACTCGCGCTATACAAGTGATTTTTTGACTTAATTCGACTTAGAAATGAATAACGTTTATTATAAAGCTTTTTTATATATATATATGTTTGCATATTTGTTGTAGAATTTCATTAAATGGGTGAACAGTTCAGCCCTTGTTCAGCTGGCAGCTAACCCTTATATGGTTTTTATATCTGTCTATGGTAAACAGACTGTGGCTCATGTAAGTGGTAATAAGCATGCTTTACAACTTTAATTCCTAGAGCTCGCCTGAAAAACTTGAATGGTATAAACACATATTTTGTAATGTTGAAAGGTTACCGTTTTTACTTGCTGAAATGACGTTTTTGAAACCAGTCTACTGAAATGTAGGAAGTAGTCAATCCTATTATATGTATATTAGCGATGAAACATTCACTGACCTCAGTAGCGCAGTTGACTAAGGCGTCGTGTTAGTGTTGGGAGAGGGAAGGGAGGGTTCAAGCCTACTGACTTTTTTTTTTAATTTTCATTATTATGGTTTTCATTATTGCTAATGGCAAGGTAGCAACAGCTTCTTTACATTTTTCACTTTGATAACACAATCTTATAATTACACATGGTAACAGTGAACAGTTTATATGTGTTGTAATGCATACACTAACACACACGAATCCCTTACATGTGACCAATTGTGTTTCTGACATATCTGTGCTGGTGTGTACTTCTAGCACGTAATGTTACAAGGGTGAATTGTAATCAATATGTAAGGCATGTCAAGGTATTTGAACAGAAAGAAGCGAGGTCGCTCACATTGCTTCAAAATGCTTGGTAGGAAGGTAAAATGATAGGTAAAAATCGGGAAGAATATAAGAAAAAACGGTTGTGGCGTGTTTATGTCTCCGTGACAACATTTATTGTCTTCAATATGTTTTAACACCCGTGACTTGATGTCTCTCGACAGCTATTTTATGCTTGCAGAAAACCTTGCTTGTTTTGTTATTTATATCAGCTGACTTGAATTCCAGCTGATTAGACTGGTACATGTAGTATTGTTACAGTTCAATTCTGTTCTGATACCTAAATGCAGCAGACGACACTGAAGATGATAATGACGACGCATTTTATTCGGACGAGTTTATGGAGGGAGAGTGGACTCATGAGCAGATGCAAGAGTAAATAAATAAACACACAAACTCTTCCAAATAGTTTATTTTACCAAATATCTTATTTTAGCTTACAGAATAATTAACTATTAATACTACAAAACACAGTCAGAATATGCATTAGACAAATGAAAATCTTGCTTCTTTTCATGCTTCTTTGCCAATATGACCTCACCTTTATCTAAAAAGTATTTTGATGCTCACTATACACGGGAACAACTTTTTTTACCCAGTTTGACCTCTAAAAAGGGGGTGCGCATTATACACGAGTGCAAACTATACACGGTAAAATACGGTATTGTGTTCCTCGACTTACTAACAATACCAGTATCATGGCATGATGGCAGTATGTGTCAATTTTAACAGCTTATTTGGATAATGGATGACATCCATTCACTTTCTGACAAAACAATCATGGGATTACCCCTATGTAAGTTTCACGAAATGAAATAAGTGATGCCAGTTATTCAAGATTGAAGTTTAAGTTTAATTGAGTTCTTACCAGTGATGGATAGTGAAACCTTGACATCAGATTCTGGTAATTATAACAACGCCATGTTACACAGGTCATCCGTAAAACAAGCTGGACTTGACTATAAACGCAGGTTGCACAAACCTACATTGAACTTACCTATAAAATCGAATATCATCACATCCTCCACACATTCATGGATGAAATACAGATTTCCTAATGCCTGAAAAGAGAGCAACGATGTTTTACCTCATTTTCAGCGTATGTTACATGTTACATTAAATTTGAATTTTTCATGGTGGAGGCAGACCACCCATTTTTCCTGGGTAGAGCCAGTACTGTATACCACCCGCCATCCGTAAGAATCGACAATTTCAAGTCGAGCTCCCAGTGGGATTCAAACTCGTAGCTATGAGAGGCGAGAAGGCTTCAAACGCAGTGCCTTTACCATCCCGGCAACAGATGCGCTCAGAGTTATTTCAAATACATGTGAGTATTTATTACCAACGAAACCAATATAATTTATTTGGAAAATAAAAGCTAATAGAACATATTATTTTATGATGAGCAATGAAATACTGTATTTTATCATTGAAATAAAAGTGTTATTCCACATTGTGGAATATAGAGTTCTATTTCCATAGTAGCTGCCGGGACTACTTTTTTAATGTACAACCAACACAAATCCACAGTAACACGACTCATAAGATATTCCAACTGTTATACTGTTAAATCCACTGTTTATTTAATTACTTTCTTTCTATGACGTTAACGGTTTCAAAAAAAGTGTCGTCATGTAACGTTTCGTTACGTCATCGTGAACAGGGCGCGTAGCCAGGTGTGTTAAACGGTTTAGTTACTGAAATTGCTTAAACAATTGTTTGTAAAATCATAAAATAAAAAGAAAATTTGTTGTTTTGTCGTGAATAACATATTTTATTTCATCTCCAAGTGAGAAAACTTTTATATTTTCACTCATGCTTAGCCGGTTCAGTACTGTATTACTGTGTTACATGTTGTTTTAGTCTTTTTTCCGAAAGGAAAGATCTTACGTAGCCATGTACAATTCGACTAACAGTAGCATATTGTACATACAATATATAGCGGAAATTCCTGTGTCGCCTTTTTTTCCCCTTTCAGAATAGTTTGGTTAAACTGGCATAACTATATGTAGGTAGAAAAGATGGTCACTACTGCACAGCTTTGCCAACATTGTCCAGAATATTTACATATGCAAAATGAATATATTTTTTCTGAATTTGGGAGATTCTTTTTTCTTTTTTCTTTTTTACAATAAACTGAAATTTATTCTCGACGGGTTAGCAAACCATTGAAAACTGCATTTTAAGTTAATAAGAGAAGAATGGTGTCAGATGAAAACGAATCATCCAAGGGAGAAAACTCACTGTAAATTTATCAGCTGCCGTATAATCCTCGTCCAGGAAGACTCGAGCTCTGTCATACTTCTGTAGCTCATCACTGCCCAGCATTGCCCTGCAGACAACAGTACATTAAGTAGGGATACTAAGATAAGACAGTATAATTAGGCCAAACAAAATAATATGTGTGGTTCAGGTAACACTGGCAAAAAAAATAGGGTAGGTAGGTAGACTTTCTTTTTTTTCTCAATAATGAATTCAATTCTGATAATGAATTAAATATGTTAAATTACTATACCTTGAGTTCGAATTTTTTTGCATTATCAAACATTTTTTTATTTTTTTTTATTTATTTTTTTTTAAATTTTTGCATTGAAGTTTTATGGTCGGCCCCTTAAAATAGAATGGGTCGGGTTACCTGAACCACACATATTTTTTTATGTGGCCTTATATAAACAGCTATAGCAGGTAGGGCTGCAACGATTCACCCAAAGCTCGATTCGATTCAATTTCGATTACAGAAACCTTGATTCGATTAATTTCGATTCGATTCATGTTTGATTTAATACTACCTTGTTTTGTGGGGTTTTTTTTCTTTTAGTTTGACACCTCTGCCCATGTGCACCAAGACAAGCATGCCACTGATGCCAGAGTTGGTATTAACTTTTATCTGTTGTATATCTGTTTAATCTGTTATATAAGGTGTGTGTTTAATAGTATTTCAATAAATATAATAAAAGAACAAGCTTTTAGTCTTTTATCAGTATCACAAACTCACAATTTTAATTAGACAAAAAATCACAGGTTCATACGACTAGTAGTACAACATTGTAGAAAGATTCTGTTGACTACAGGCCCCAATTTCATGAAAAAATGTAACTCAGATTTTCGAACTCAAATCAATATCTGACTCGTCTATATAACTTCATAGAAGTCGAGCCAGATAATTGAGCTGAGTTTGATATTTGACTTAAATCTTTCTGTGAACTCAGGGCCTGAACTCTTTGAACCCTTGATTCTGTACTGTACTATTTGGGCGCATGTCACATGCCAAATATCCAGCAATAGATGTAGAAATTAGTTTTGTCCTTTCAGCAGTAATTTTACCTTTCATTTGAATCATTTCTGTCAATTTTAACTGTCCACTGGTTAAGTTAACGCAAGACTTTTCCGAACTACTAGACGTACTTGCCACGCTGGGATTTGCCTTTGAAACATCGACATCATGCTTTCTTTTTAAGTGTTGCATTAAGTTAGTCGTACTACCAGATTTTGAATAGCTGACGTCCGTGTAACATATTTAACATGTGGCTTTCTCAGTTTCCTTGCCCCCACGGAAACCAAAGTGTTCCCGCACCTTTGATTTCAAATTTTTGTGTGCATTTTTCAGCGTCGTCGTTGGACGCCATTTTGACGAGCCTACTAAAGCGAGTACGAAATGTACTCATCGATTGGATAACTGAATTATTATTGACCAATCGCACGTCGCGTTAGAAACGGTTACATGTTTACAATGCAGACTTCTGTTTTCAGTGTAAGGGGTTGTGAATCGAATCGAAAATGGCTGGGTAAGTATCTGAATCGAATCGGCGCTTGTTAAACCGGTTTTCGATGCACCGGAGGGAATCGTTGCACCTCTAATAGCAGGACACATCAACATGACTTACAGGGACACATAGCAATCTTGAAGTTTTTATCAACGTTTAAAATTAGCATCGCAATTTATTAATCCAGTATCAATTTAACTTTCAAACTGCTTGCATATAATTAAATAACATTTTTAGTTTTCAAACTTCCTTTGTTATTCTTCCGTATGTTTAAATACATTATTTGTGCACTATAAGCAACAGTTAGTTAGTTAGTATCATGCAAACACAACTTACTTTGAACGGTTCTAATAATTAACATTAATGATTATAAAAATGCAAGTTATATGTAGACAAACTAACGGGACGCCATGAGTTTTAAACAAATCAAGATTGCTGTGTCCCTTTAATTAGGTTGTGTAACCATGGACTTACTCCGCTATATGTCTCTACCTTTGTTATTCTTCCATATGTTTAAATACATTATTTGTGCACTATAAGCAACAGTTAGTTAGTTAGTATCATGCAAACACAACTTACTTTGAACGGTTCTAATAATTAACATTAATGATTATAAAAATGCAAGTTA
>JAWPHD010025254.1:0-16861 GCA_037043455.1 Cyrtodaria siliqua
ATATATTCAGTTCTTACACATATATATTCAGTTCTTACACATATATATTTCGTTCTTACACATATATATTCCATTCTTACACATATTTATTCCGTTCTTACACATATTCCATTCTTACACATATATATTCCGTTCTTACATATATATTCAGTTCTTACACATATTTGCTCACTTCTTACACATATATATTCAGTTCTTACACATATATATTCCGTTCTTATACATATATATTCCGTTCTTACACATATATATTCCGTTCTTACACGTACATATTTCATTCTTACACATATATATTCCGTTCTTACGCATATATATTCCGTTCTTACGCATATATATTCAGTTCTTACGCATATATATTCAGTTCTTACACATATATATTCAGTTCTTACATATTTTTATTAAGTTCTTACGCATATATATTAAGTTCTTACGCATATATATTCAGCTCTTACGCATATATATTCATTTCTTACACATATATGTTCAGTTCTTACACATATATAATCCGTTCTTACACGTACATATTCCGTTCTTACACATATATATTCCGTTCTTACACATATATATTCTTACACATATATTCCGTTCTTACACATATATATTCCATTCTTCCACATATATATTCCGTTCTTACACATATATATTCTGTTCTTACACATATATATTCAGTTCTTACGCATATATATTCATTTCTTACACATATATGTTCAGTTCTTACGCATATATATTCAGTTCTTATGCATATATATTCAGTTCTTACACATATATATTCAGTTCTTACACATATATATTTAGTTCTTACACATATATGTTCAGTTCTTACACATATATATTCCGTTCTTACACATATATATTCCGTTCTTACGCATATATATTCAGTTATTACGCATATATATTCAGTTCTTACACATATATATTCAGTTCTTACAAATATATATTCAGTTCTTACACATATATATTCAGTTCTTACACATATATATTCAGTACTTACACATATATATTCCGTTCTTGCACATATATATTCCGTACTTACACATATATATTCCGTTCTTACACATATATATTCCGTTCTTACACATATATATTCAGTTCTTACACATATATATTCAGTTCTTACGCATATATATTCCGTTCTTACACATATATATTCCGTTCTTACGCATATATATTCAGTTCTTACGCATATATATTCATTTCTTACACATATATGCTCAGTTCTTACGCATATATATTCAGTTTTACGAATATATATTCCGTTCGTACGCATATATATTCAGTTCTTACACATATATATTCAGTTCTTACACATATATATTCTGTTCTTACACATATATATTTAGTTCTTACACATATATATTCACTTCTTACACATATATATTCCGTTCTTACACATATATATTCAGTACTTACAGATATATCTTCAGTTCTTACGCATATATATTCCGTTCTTACGCATATATATTCAGTTCTTACGCATATATATTCAATTCTTATACATATATGTTCAGTTATTATGCATATACATTCAGTTTTACGCATATGTATTCAGTTCTTACGCATATATATTCCGTTCTTACACATATTTATTCTGTTCTTACACATATATATTCCGTTCTTACACATATATATTCAGTTCTTACACATATATATTCACTTCTCACACATATATATTCCGTTCTTACACATATATATTCAGTTCTTACAGATATATATTCAGTTATTACGCATATATATTCAGTTCTTACGCATAAATATTCATTTCTTACGCATATATATTCATATCTTACACATATATGTTCAGTTCTTAAACATATATATTCCGTTCTTACACGTACATATTCCGTTCTTACACATATATACACATATATTCCGTTCTTACACATATATACACATATATATTCCGTTCTTACACATACATATTCCGTTCTTACACGTACATATTCCGTTCTTACACATATATATTCCGTTGTTACTCATATATATTCCGTTCTTACGCATATCTATTCAGTTCTACCTCATATATATTCACTTCTTACACATATATATTCAGTTCTTACACATATATTCCGTTCTTACACATATATACACATATATATACCGTTCTTACACATACATATTCCGTGCTTACACGTACATATTCCGTTCTTACACATATATATTCCGTTCTTACACATATATATTCCGTTCTTAAGCATATATTCAGTTCTAACTCATATATATTCAGTTCTTATACATATATATTCACTTCTTACACATATATATTCCGTTCTTACACATATATATTCAGTTCTTACACATATATATTCAGTTCTTACACATATATATTCCATTCTTACACATACATATTCAGTTCTTACACATATATATTCACTACTTACACATATATATTCCGTTCTTACACATATATTCCGTTCTTACACATATATACACATATATATTCCGTTCTTACACATACATATTCCGTTATTACACGTACATATTCCGTTCTTACACATATATATTCCGTTGTTACTCATATATATTCCGTTCTTACGCATATATATTCAGTTCTAACTCATATATATTCACTTCTTACACATATATATTCAGTTCTTACACATATATTCCGTTCTTACACATACATAAACATATATAAACCGTTCTTACACATATATATTCCGTTCTTACACGTACATATTCCGTTCTTACACATATATATTCCGTTCTTACACATATATATTCCGTTCTTAAGCATATATTCAGTTCTAACTCATATATATTCAGTTCTTATACATATATATTCACTTCTTACACATATATATTCCGTTCTTACACATATATAGTTCAGTACTTACAGATATATATTCAGTTCTTACGCATACATATTCAGTTCTTACGCATACATATTCAGTTCTTACGCATATATATTCATTTCTTACACATATATGTTTAGTTCTTACACATATATATTCCGTTCTTACACGTACATATTCCGTTCATACACATATATATTCCGTTCTTACACATATATATTCCGTTCTTACACATATATATTCAGTTCTTACACATATATATTCCCTTCTTACACATATATATTCAGTTCTTACACATATATATTCAGTTCTTACACATATATACACATATATATTCCGTTCTTACACATATATGTTCCGTTCTTACACAAATATATTCCGTTCTTACACATATATATTCCGTTCTTACGCATATATATTCAGTTCATACGCATATATATTCAGTTCTTACACATATATATTCAGTTCTTACAAATATATATTCAGTTCTTACACATATATATTCAGTTCTTACACATATATATTCAGTACTTACACATATATATTCCGTTCTTGCACATATATATTCAGTTCTTAACACATATATATTCCGTTCTTACACATATATATTCCGTTCTTACACATATATATTCAGTTCTTACACATACTGTATATATTCAGTTCTTACGCATATATATTCCGTTCTTACACATATATTCCGTTCTTACGCATATATATTCAGTTCTTACGCATATATATCATTTCTTACACATATATGTTCAGTTCTTACGCATATATATTCAGTTTTACGAATATATATTCAGTTCTTACGCAAATATATTCAATTCTTATACATATATGTTCAGTTATTATGCATATATATTCAGTTTTACGCATATGTATTAAGTTCTTACGCATATATATTCAGTTCTTACACATATATATTCAGTTCTTACACATATATATTCCGTTCTTACACATATTTATTCTGTTCTTACACATATATATTCCGTTCTTACACATATATATTCTGTTCTTACACATATATATTCACTTCTTACACATATATATTCCGTTCTTACACATATATATTTAGTTCTTACATATATATATTCAGTTATTACGCATATATATTCAGCTCTTACGCATAAATATTCATTTCTTACGCATATATATTCATTTCTTACACATATATGTTCAGTTCTTACACATATATATTCCGTTCTTACACGTACATATACCGTTCTTAAACATATATATTCCGTTCTTACACATATATATTCAGTTCTTACAGATATATATTCCCTTCTTTCACATATATATTCAATTCTTACACATATATATTCCCTTCAAACACATATATACACATATATATTCCGTTCTTACACATATATTTCGTTCTTACACGTACATATTCCGTTCTTACGCATATATATTCCGTTCTTACACATATATATTCCGTTCTTTCGCATATATATTCAGTTCTTACTCATATATATTCAGTTCTTACACATATATATTCAGTTCTTACAAATATATATTCAGTTCTTACACATATATATTCAGTTCTTACACATATATATTCCGTTCTTTCACATATATATATTCCGTTCTTTCACATATATATTCACTTCTTACACATATATATTCACTTCTTACACATATATATTCCGTTCTTACACATATATTCCGTTCTTACACATATATACACATATATATTCCGTTCTTACACATACATATTCCGTTCTTACACGTACATATTCCGTTCTTACACATATATATTCCGTTGTTACTCATATATATTCCGTTCTTACGGATATATATTCAGTTCTAACTCATATATATTCACTTCTTACACATATATATTCAGTTCTTACACATATATTCCGTTCTTACAAATATATACACATATATATACCGTTCTTACACATACATATTCCGTTCTTACACGTACATATTCCGTTCTTACACATATATATTCCGTTCTTACACATATAGATTCCGTTCTTAAGCATATATTTAGTTCTAACTCATATATATTCAGTTCTTACACATATATATTCAGTTCTTACAAATATATATTCAGTTCTTACACATATATATTCAGTTCTTACACATATATATTCAGTTCTTACACAAATATATTCCGTTCTTACACGTATATATTCCGTTCTTACAAATATATATTCCGTTCTTACACGTATATATTCCGTTCTTACACATATATATTCCGTTCTTACACATATATATTCAGTTCTTACACATATATATTCACTTCTTACACATATATATTCCGTTCTTACACATATATATTCAGTTCTTACAGATATATATTCATTTCTTACGCATATATAATCAGTTCTTACGCATACATATTCAGTTGTTACGCATATATATTCATTTCTTACACATATATGTTCAGTTCTTACACATATATATTCCGTTCTTACACGTACATATTCCGTTCTTACACATATATATTCCGTTCTTACACATATATATTCCGTTCTTACACATATATATTCAGTTCTTACACATATATATTCCCTTCTTACACATATATATTCAGTTCTTACACATATATATTCAGTTCTTACACATATATACACATATATATTCCGTTCTTACACATTTATATTCCGTTCTTACACAAATATATTCCGTTCTTACACATATATATTCCGTTCTTACGCATATATATTCAGTTCTTACACATATATATTCAGTTCTTACAAATATATATTAAGTTCTTACACATATATATTCAGTTCTTACACATATATATTCAGTACTTACACATATATATTCCGTTCTTGCACATATATATTCCGTTCTTACACATATATATTCCTTTCTTACACATATATATTCCGTTCTTACACATATATATTCAGTTCTTACACATATATATTCAGTTTTTACACATATATATTCCGTTCTTACAAATATATATTCCGTTCTTACGCATATATATTCAGTTCTTACGCATATATATCATTTCTTACACATATATGTTCAGTTTTACGAATATATATTCAGTTCTTACGCATATATATTCAGTTCTTACACATATATATTCCGTTCTTACGCATACATATTCAGTTCTTACGCAAATATATTCAATTCTTATACATATATGTTCAGTTATTATGCATATATATTCAGTTTTACGCATATGTATTAAGTTCTTACGCATATATATTCAGTTCTTACACATATATATTCAGTTCTTACACATATATATTCCGTTCTTACACATATTTATTCTGTTTTTACACATATATATTCCGTTTTACACATATATATTCTGTTCTTACACATATATATTCACTTATTACACATATATATTCCGTTCTTACACATATATATTCAGTTCTTACAGATATATATTCAGTTATTACGCATATATTCAGCTCTTACGCATAAATATTCATTTCTTACGCATATATATTCATTTCTTACACATATATGTTCAGTTCTTACACATATATATTCCGTTCTTACACGTACATATACCGTTCTTACACATATATATTCCGTTCTTACACATATATATTCAGTTCTTACAGATATATATTCAATTCTTACACATATATATTCAATTCTTACACATATATATTCCCTTCTTACACATATATACACATATATATTCCGTTCTTACACATATATTTCGTTCTTACACGTACATATTTCGTTCTCACGCATATATATTCCGTTCTTACACATATATATTCCGTTCTTTCGCATATATATTCAGTTCTTACTCATATATATTCAGTTCTTACACATATATATTCAGTTCTTACAAATATATATTCAGTTCTTACACATATATATTCAGTTCTTACACATATATATTCCGTTCTTTCACATATATATATTCCGTTCTTTCACATATATATTCACTTCTTACACATATATATTCACTTCTTACACATATATATTCCGTTCTTACACATATATTCCGTTCTTACACATATATACACATATATATTCCGTTCTTACACATACATATTCCGTTCTTGCACGTACATATTCCGTTCTAACACATATATATTCCGTTGTTACTCATATATATTCCGTTCTTACGGATATATATTCAGTTCTAACTCATATATATTCACTTCTTACACATATATATTCAGTTCTTACACATATATTCCGTTCTTACACATATATACACATATATATACCGTTCTTACACATACATATTCCGTTCTTTCACGTACATATTCCGTTCTTACACATATATATTCCGTTCTTACACATATAGATTCCGTTCTTAAGCATATATTCAGTTCTAACTCATATATATTCAGTTCTTACACATATATATTCAGTTCTTACAAATATATATTCAGTTCTTATACATATATATTCAGTTCTTACACATATATATTCAGTTCTTACACAAATATATTCCGTTCTTACACGTATATATTCCGTTCTAACACATATATATTCCGTTCTTACACGTATATATTCCGTTCTTACACATATATATTCCGGTCTTACACATATATATTCAGTTCTTACACATATATATTCACTTCTTACACATATATATTCCGTTCTTACACATATATATTCAGTTCTTACGGATATATATTCATTTCTTACGCATATATATTCAGTTTTTACGCATATATATTCATTTCTTACACATATATGTTCAGTTATTATGCATATATATTCAGTTTTACGCATATGTATTCACTTCTTACGCATATATATTCATTTCTTACACATATATGTTCAGTTCTTATACATATATATTCCGTTCTTACACGTACATATTCCGTTCTTACACATATATATTCCGTTCTTACACATATATATTCAGTTCTTACACATATATATTCAGTTCTTACACATATATATTCCCTTCTTACACATATATATTCAGTTCTTACACATATATATTCAGTTCTTACACATATATACACATATATATTCCGTTCTTACACATTTATATTCCGTTCTTACACAAATATATTCCGTTCTTACACATATATATTCCGTTCTTACGCATATATATTCAGTTCTTACACATATATATTCAGTTCTTACAAATATATATTCAGTTCTTACACATATATATTCAGTTCTTACACATATATATTCAGTACTTACACATATATATTCCGTTCTTACACATATATATTCCTTTCTTACACATATATATTCCGTTCTTACACATATACATTCAGTTCTTACACATATATATTCCGTTCTTACGCATATATATTCAGTTCTTACGCATATATATCATTTCTTACACATATATGTTCAGTTCTTACGCATATATATTCAGTTTTACGAATATATATTCAGTTCTTACGCATATATATTCAGTTCTTACACATATATATTCCGTTCTTACGCATATATATTCAGTTCTTATGCATATATATTCAATTCTTATACATATATGTTCAGTTATTATGCATATATATTCAGTTTTACGCATATGTATTAAGTTCTTACGCATATATATTCAGTTCCTACACATATATATTGAGTTCTTACACATATATATTCCGTTCTTACACATATTTATTCTGTTTTTACACATATATATTCCGTTCTTACACATATATATTCTGTTCTTACACATATATATTCACTTCTTACACATATATATTCCGTTCTTACACATATATATTCAGTTCTTACAGATATATATTCAGTTATTACGCATATATATTCTGCTCTTACGCATAAATATTCATTTCTTACGCATATATATTCATTTCTTACACATATATGTTCAGTTCTTACACATATATATTCCGTTCTTACACGTACATATACCGTTCTTACACATATATATTCCGTTCTTACACATATATATTCAGTTCTTACAGATATATATTCCCTTCTTACACATATATATTCAATTCTTACACATATATATTCCCTTCTTACACATATATACACATATATATTCCGTTCTTACACATATATTTCGTTCTTACACGTACATATTCCGTTCTTACGCATATATATTCCGTTCTTACACATATATATTCCGTTCTTTCGCATATATATTCAGTTCTTACTCATATATATTCAGTTCTTACAAATATATATTCAGTTCTTACACATATATATTCAGTTCTTACACATATATATTCCGTTCTTTCACATATATATATTCCGTTCTTTCACATATATATTCACTTCTTACACATATATATTCACTTCCTACACATATATATTCCGTTCTTACACATATATTCCGTTCTTACACATATATACACATATATATTCCGTTCTTACACATACATATTCCGTTCTTACACGTACATATTCCGTTCTTTAACATATATATTCCGTTGTTACTCATATATATTCCGTTCTTACGGATATATATTCAGTTCTAACTCATATATATTCACTTCTTACACATATATATTCAGTTTTTACACATATATTCCGTTCTTACACATATATATACATATATATACCGTTCTTATACATACATATTCCGTTCTTACACGTACATATTCCGTTCTTACACATATATATTCCGTTCTTACACATATAGATTCCGTTCTTAAGCATATATTCAGTTCTAACTCATATATATTCAGTTCTTACACATATATATTCAGTTCTTACAAATATATATTCAGTTCTTATACATATATATTCAGTTCTTACACATATATATTCAGTTCTTACACAAATATATTCCGTTCTTACACGTATATATTCCGTTCTTACAGATATATATTCCGTTCTTACACGTATATATTCCGTTCTTACACATATATATTCCGTTCTTACACATATATATTCAGTTCTTACACATATATATTCACTTCTTACACATATATATTCCGTTCTTACACATATATATTCAGTTCTTACGGATATATATTCATTTCTTACGCATATATATTCAGTTTTTACGCATATATATTCATTTCTTACACATATATGTTCAGTTATTATGCATATATATTCAGTTTTACGCATATGTATTCACTTCTTAAGCATATATATTCAGTTCTTACACATATATATTCAGTTCTTACATATATATATTCAGTTCTTACACACATTTATTCTGTTCTCACACATATATATTCCGTTCTTAAACATATATATTCCGTTCTTACACATATATATTCAGTTCTTACACATATATATTCCCTTCTTACACATATGTATTCAGTTCTTACACATATATATTCAGTTCTTACACATATATACACATATATATATTCCGTTCTTACACATATATATTTCGTTCTTACACGTATATATTCCGTTCTTACACATATATATTCCGTTCTTACACATATATATTCAGTTCTTACACATATATATTCACTTCTTACACATATATATTCCGTTCTTACACATATATATTCAGTTCTTACGGATATATATTCATTTCTTACGCATATATATTCAGTTTTTACGCATATATATTCATTTCTTACACATATATGTTCAGTTATTATGCATATATATTCAGTTTTACGCATATGTATTCACTTCTTACGCATATATATTCAGTTCTTACACATATATATTCAGTTTTTACATATATATATTCAGTTCTTACACATATTTATTCTGTTCTTACACATATATATTCCGTTCTTACACATATATATTCAGTTCTTACACATATATATTCACTTCTTACACATATATATTCCGTTCTTACACATATATATTCAGTTCTTACAGATATATATTCAGTTATTACGCATATATATTCAGTTCTTACGCATACATATTCATTTCTTACTCATATATATTCATTTCTTACACATATATGTTCAGTTCTTACACATATATATTCCGTTCTTACACGTACATATTCCGTTCTTACACATATATATTCCGTTCTTACACATAGATATTCCGTTCTTACACATATATTTGCAGTTCTTACACATATATATTCCCTTCTTACACATATATATTCAGTTCGTACACATATATATTCCGTTCTTACACATATATACACATATATATTCCGTTCTTACACATATATTTCGTTCTTACACGTACATATTCCGTTCTTACACCTATATATTCCGTTCTTACACATATATATTCCTTTCTTTCGCATATATATTCAGTTCTTACTCATATATATTCAGTTCTTACTCATATATATTCAGTTCTTACAAATATATATTCAGTTCTTACACATATATATTCCGTTATTACACATATATATTCCTTTCTTTCGCATATATATTCAGTTCTTACTCATATATATTCAGTTCTTACTGATATATATTCAGTTCTTACAAATATATATTCAGTTCTTACACATATATATTCAGTTCTTACACATATATATTCAGTTCTTACAAATATATATTCAGTTCTAACACATATATATTCAGTTTTTACACATATATATTCAGTTCTTACACAAATATATTCCGTTCTTACACATATATATTCCGTTCTTACACATATATATTCCGTTCTTACACGTATATATTCCGTTCTTACACATATATATTCCGTTCTTACACATATATATTCAGTTCTTACACATATATATTCTAGTTCTTACAAATATATATTCAGTTCTTACACATATATATTCAGTTTTTACACATATATATTCCGTTCTTTCACATATATATATTCCGTTCTTTCACATATATGTTCAGTTCTTACACATATATATTCCGTTCTTACACGTACATATTCCGTTCTTACACATATATATTCCGTTCTTACACATAGATATTCCGTTCTTACACATATATTTGCAGTTCTTACACATATATATTCCCTTCTTACACATATATATTCAGTTCGTACACATATATATTCCGTTCTTACACATATATACACATATATATTCCGTTCTTACACATATATTTCGTTCTTACACGTACATATTCCGTTCTTACACCTATATATTCCGTTCTTACACATATATATTCCTTTCTTTCGCATATATATTCAGTTCTTACTCATATATATTCAGTTCTTACTCATATATATTCAGTTCTTACAAATATATATTCAGTTCTTACACATATATATTCCGTTATTACACATATATATTCCTTTCTTTCGCATATATATTCAGTTCTTACTCATATATATTCAGTTCTTACTGATATATATTCAGTTCTTACAAATATATATTCAGTTCTTACACATATATATGCAGTTCTTACACATATATATTCAGTTCTTACAAATATATATTCAGTTCTAACACATATATATTCAGTTCTTACACATATATATTCAGTTCTTACACAAATATATTCCGTTCTTACACATATATATTCCGTTCTTACACATATATATTCCGTTCTTACACGTATATATTCCGTTCTTACACATATATATTCCGTTCTTACACATATATATTCAGTTCTTACACATATATATTCACTTCTTACACATATATATTCCGTTCTTAAGCATATATATTCATTTCTTACACATATATGTTCAGTTCTTACACATATATATTCCGGTCTTACACGTACATATTCCGTTCTTACACATATATTCCGTTCTTACACATATATATTCCGTTCTTACACATATATATTCAGTTCTTACACATATATATTCCCTTCTTACACATATATTTCAGTTCTTACACATATATATTCCGTTCTTACACGTACATATTCCGTTCTTACACATATATATTCCGTTCTTACACATATATATTCAGTTCTTACACATATATATTCACTTCTTACATATATAAAATCAGTTCTTAAACATATATATTCCGTTCTTACACATATATACACATATATATTCCGTTCTTACACATATATATTCCGTTCTTACACGTACATATTCCGTTCTTACACATATTTATTCCGTTCTTACACATATATATTCCGTTCTTACGACTATATATTCAGTTCTTACACATATATATTCAGTTCTAACATATATATTCAGTTCTTACAAATATATATTCATTTCTTACACGTATATATTCAGTTCTTACGCCTATATATTCAGTTCTTACACATATATATTCAGTTCTCACATATATATTCAGTTCTTACAAATATATATTCATTTCTTACACGTATATATTCAGTTCTTACACATATATATTCAGTTCTTACACATATATATTCCGTTTTTACACATATATATTCCGTTCTTACACATATATATTCCGTTCTTACACATATATATTCAGTTCTTACACGTATATATTCCGTTCTTACACATATATGTTCCGTTCTTACACATATATATTCCATTCTTACACATATATTCCGTTCTTACGCATATATATTCCGTTCTTTCGCATATATATTCAGTTTTACGCATATATTTTTTCTTCTTATGCATATATATTCCGTTCTTACGCATATATATTCAGTTCTTACACATATATTCCGTTCTTACGCATATATATTCAGTTCTTACACATATTTATTCAGTTCTTACACATATATATTCAGTTCTTACAAATATATATTCAGTTCTTACACATATATATTCAGTTCTTACACATATATATTCCGTTCTTACACATATATATACCGTTCTTAAACATATATATTCAGTTCTTACACGTATATATTTCGTTCTTACACATATATATTCCGTTCTTACACATATATATTCCGTTCTTACACATATATATTCCGTTCTTACACATATATATTCCGTTCTTACACATATATATTCCGTTCTTACACGTATATATTCCGTTCTTACACATATATTTTCCGTTCTTACACATATATATTCCGTTCTTACACATATATATTCAGTTCTTACGCATATATATTCAGTTCTTACACATATATATTCCTTTCTTACACATAGATATTTAATTCTTACACATATATATTCCGTTCTTACGCATATATTTTGCGTTCTTACACATATATATTCCGTTCTTACGCATATATATTCTTACACATATATTCCGTTCTTATACATATATATTCAGATCTTACACATATATATTCCGTTCTTACACATATATATTCCGTTCTTACGCATATATATTCAGTTCTTACTCATATATATTCCGTTCTTACGCATATATATTCCGTTCTTACGCATATATATTCAGTTCTTACGCATATATATTCAGTTCTTACACATATATATTCAGTTCTTACACATATATATTCAGTTCTTACACATATATATTCAGTTCTTACACATATATATTCCGTTCTTACACATATATATTCCATTCTTAAACATATATATTCCGTTCTTACACGTATATATTCCGTTCTTACACATATATATTCCGTTCTTACACATATATATTCAGTTCTTATACATATATATTCCGTTCTTACACATATATATTCCGTTCTTACACATATATATTCCGTTCTTACACGTATATATTCCGTTCTTACACATATATATTCCGTTCTTACACATATATATTCCGTTCTTACACATATATATTCAGTTCTTACGCATATATATTCCGTTCTTACACATATATATTCCGTTCTTACACATAGATATTCAGTTCTTACACATATATATTCAGTTCTTAAGCATATATATTCCGTTCTTACACATATATATTCCGTTCTTACGCATATATATTCTTACACATATATTCCGTTCTTACACATATATATTCAGTTCTTACACATATATATTCCGTTCTTACACATATATATTCCTTTCTTACGCATATATATTCCGTTCTTACGCATATATATTCAGTTCTTACGCATATATATTCAGTTCTTACACATATATATTCAGTTCTTACAAATATATATTCAGTTCTTACACATATATTCAGTTCTTACACATATATATTCCGTTCTTACACATATATATTCCGTTCTTAAACATATATATTCCGTTCTTACACGTATATATTCCGTTCTTACACATATATATTCCGTTCTTACACATATATATTCAGTTCCTATACATATATATTCCGTTCTTACACATATATATTCCGTTCTTACACGTATATATTCCGTTCTTACACATATATATTCCGTTCTTACACATATATATTCCGTTCTTACACATATATATTCAGTTCTTACGCATGAATATTCCGTTCTTACACATATATATTCCGTTCTTACACATAGATATTCAGTTCTTACACATATATATTCAGTTCTTACGCATATATATTCCGTTCTTACACATATATATTCCGTTCTTACGCATATATATTCTTACACATATATTCCGTTCTTACACATATATATTCAGTTCTTACACATATATATTCCGTTCGTACACATATATATTCCGTTCTTACGCATATATATTCAGTTCTTACTCATATATATTCCGTTCTTACGCATATATATTCAGTTCTTACGCATATATATTCAGTTCTTATGCATATATATTCAGTTCTTACGCATATATATTCAGTTCTTACACATATATATTCAGTTCTTACAAATATATATTCAGTTCTTACACATATATATTCCGTTCTTACACATATATATTCCGTTCTTAAATATATATATTCCGTTCTTACACGCATATATTCCGTTCTTACACATATATATTCCGTTCTTACACATATATATTCAGTTCTTATACATATATATTCCGTTCTTACACATATATATTCCGTTCTTACACGTATATATTCCGTTCTTACATATATATATTCCGTTCTTACACATATATATTCCGTTCTTACACATATATATTCAGTTCTTACGCATATATATTCCGTTCTTACGCATATATATTCCGTTCTTACACATAGATATTCAGTGCTTACACATATATATTCAGTTCTTACGCATATATATTCCGTTCTTACACATATATATTCCGTTCTTACGCATATATATTCTTACACATATATTCCGTTCTTACACATATATATTCAGTTCTTACACATATATATTCCGTTCTTACACATATATATTTCGTTCTTACGCATATATATTCAGTTCTTACTCATATATATTCCGTTCTTACGCATATATATTCAGTTCTTACGCATATATATTCAGTTCTTATGCATATATATTCAGTTCTTACGCATATATATTCAGTTCTTACGCATATATATTCAGTTCTTACGCATATATATTTAGTTCTTACACATATATATTCTGTTCTTACACATATATATTCAGTTCTTACACATATATATTCAGTTCTTACAGTTATATATTCAGTTCTTACGCATATATATTCAGTTCTTACGCATATATATTCAGTTATTACGCATATATATTCATTTCTTACACATATATTTTCAGTTCTTACACATATATATTCCGTTCTTACACGTACATATTCCGTTCTTACACATATATATTCAGTTCTTAAGCATATATATTCCGTTCTTACACATATATATTCCGTTCTTACGCATATATATTCTTACACATATATTCCGTTCTTACACATATATATTCCGTTCTTACACATATATATTCCATTCTTACACATATATATTCCTTTCTTACGCATATATATTCCGTTCTTACGCATATATATTCAGTTCTTACGCATATATATTCAGTTCTTACACATATATATTCAGTTCTTACAAATATATATTCAGTTCTTACACATATATATTCAGTTCTTACACATATATATTCCGTTCTTACACATATATATTCCGTTCTTAAACATATATATTCCGTTCTTACACGTATATATTCCGTTCTTACACATATATATTCCGTTCTTACACATATATATTCAGTTCCTATACATATATATTCCGTTCTTACACATATATATTCCGTTCTTACACGTATATATTCCGTTCTTACACATATATATTCCGTTCTTACAAATATATATTCCGTTCTTACACATATATATTCAGTTCTTACGCATATATATTCCATTCTTACACATATATATTCCGTTCTTACACATAGATATTCAGTTCTTACACATATATATTCAGTTCTTACGCATATATATTCCGTTCTTACACATATATATTCCGTTCTTACGCATATATATTCTTACACATATATTCCGTTCTTACACATATATATTCAGTTCTTACACATATATATTCCGTTATTACACATATATATTCCGTTCTTACGCATATATATTCAGTTCTTATTCATATATATTCCGTTCTTACGCATATA
>JAWPHD010025255.1:0-16857 GCA_037043455.1 Cyrtodaria siliqua
CCACATGGTAATTTGCCGATTTTGATGTTGACAGTTGTGACCTCTATGATCAGCATCCGTCATGATTCTTAATGCCTACATTTGACAGCTTCCAAATTTATACTACCTATAATTCCAAATTATAAGTGTCAAAACAACTGTTAAAAATTCCCCGATTTCTTGCTCTGAAAAAGGTGTATCACTATTCATGCATGAACATTCTGAGATATTATTGTTAACATTATTTCTGGGATATTACTGTGTTCATTTCTGGGATATTAAAGTGTTCACCAAAGAACGATCAACAACTATAGCACTGAACATGTTTATAAATGTATAATGTCATAGGTTTTCGCGACTTATCAATCGAATCGAACATCCAGAAAATGGGCATGTTTACAGTGAAAA
Source organism: Cyrtodaria siliqua (assembly GCA_037043455.1). Lineage (NCBI taxonomy): Eukaryota > Metazoa > Mollusca > Bivalvia > Adapedonta > Hiatellidae > Cyrtodaria > Cyrtodaria siliqua. Next base: position 388 of record JAWPHD010025255.1, read on the forward strand.
CACGTGATTCGATTAACTTTAATACCTGATCATGCCCATTTGCAGCAGCGACCATAAGTGGCGCGTTCTCGTCATCCGCTGTAGAATCAACACCGACCCCTTCCTCCAACAGGGCTTCTGCTGTGTGAACATCGCCTTGCTCACAAGCTGTCATCAGCTGTGAAACGGAATCCATTGTCAAATAACACAAACAACTATGTGACGTCTACTTGTCTATTTTTCGGCAACATGTCCAAGCTATAATCAGTATCATTTACAGTGAAACAAATCTATAAAATCCATTTTCTTGAAACTATTGTCGGTATTGACACTTTCAGGAATCCGATTCCTCCATTTTGTAGACAGTAGTGACGTCATAATATTTCCCAGGGTTCTAAAAGGTAAACACGTGCACGTGTTTTTTCGGACAGGAAGGGTTGTTACTAATGTTCAAAAGGCTTACAGTTCTGATACCATAGTACATATGAGTTGCACAAATTTAGTCTATGTCTAAAAAAAATAATTTAAGATAGTATGTAAACTGTTCATGAATGAACAGAGATACAAAAATGTTTTAGAAAAACAGTTTTTTTTTTATCTGGAATCTGGGATGATAATCGAAATATAAAGCCCTGCTGGAATGAAAATATATAGAGATTATTTAACTGCTGGGATCGATTATAGGGAAATCCTTCACGAGATGGTAGACGTGTGGTTGTTTTCACGAACGAGCGTAAGAAATGTAATAAATAAATAGAACATATATGGCCCTTTTTAATATTAATCCACAGACCTAGGCTAATAACTGTTGTAAGGTCTACGGCCTTGGAACGGTCAGTGGCAAAAAAGGCCGCTGGGGGTTTAACTTCACATGTACCATTGCAATTAATGCATCATAAGTACACTTGTAGCAAAGCTTAGTCCCAAGACAGTATTTACAGAGCTTCTTTTGATTTATTACATATAATAAGTTGCAATCTAAACACACTCCCGGGGGGTCAATAATATCTAAAACTCTTTTACAATATTTGCAATTCATTATATTATAATATAGCATTATATTTTTAAGTTAAATAAATATAAGCTTAAAAACACATAGTATTATAAAAAGGTTATTGAATTTGTATGGCTAAATATTACTTGGAGCGAGTTGTTTTGGCAAAGGACGACGAGCTTGCGAGTAGTCCTGCGCCAAAACAACGAGTTCCAAGTAATATTTAGCCATACAAATTCAATAACCTTTTTATTGTATACTTTCATATTGTTTTCGATCAATGTTAATTGTATGACTATTACTTTTCATTGTATTGGTGTTATTTTTTATAGCTTTTGATGGAATTCCTATCTTGTCATTCAGTTTCATTTTGTGTGCATGATTATTTTGCGCGAAAACGACGTCGACGTCGGATGACGTCATTAAAAACAACAAGCGATTTTCCAAATTTTGTTTACCATTCGATAACGTTAAAAACAGTGGGTGAGTGACCATTTCAATTATTTTATCAATTACTGCCATAAAAGGTTTTAAAAAAAACACGTATTTTTTTATTGACACTATAGGAAGGATTCCGTTATTTTATTTAAAATGAGTTCCTTATTTCTATTTCGCGGCTCTTAGCAAGCACGAGAAAAAGTTTCGGTGCAATATCAATGTGTGCAATATCGTAGAATATTGCACACTTAGCTCAATGCAAACTAAACGGGACAATATGAAAGTATACAATAAGTAATAGTATAATGGAAAAAGAAATTGTGAATTTTAAGAATGACTGCAATAAACAAATTTCAATAATTGATTTTGAAGATTCTATAACGAGTTAGTTGAAAAGATAATCTCTAAAGCATGCGATCTAAACTTACCATCGAAAATTAGAAAGAGTGACATAAAGAGATTACACACTTATTGTAAGGAAACAATCTCATCTGCGACTCGTGGCATTATAAATAAAGATTCTTTTATTGTTTATTATAACACCCTAATAAAACGCGGAATTGATATTATAATTTATGCTGGTTAGATGAAAAATAATATAATCTATAGTATAATGGAAAGTTATACAGAAGAGACAATCAAAGTTATACAGAAGAGACAATCAAAGAAATAAATGTTTTTGAAAAAAAGTTGCATGGAAAAGGCAAACAAAGAAATCAATGATTTTGAAAAAAAGTCGTATGGAAAAGGCAAATGAAAAAATTGGAAATTTCAAAAAAGATTATATGAAAAAGGCAGACGAGGAAATCAGTACTGTTGAAAAAAATCTTATGGAACAAGCAAAAGCGGAAATCAACAGTTTTAAAAATACATGTATGGAAATAGCAAATAAAGAAATTGAGGATTTTAAGCGAGATTATTTAAACAAGAAAAAAATAAAAATAATGATATCAGAGAAAATCATATGAAAACAGTACATGAAAGAATTAATACCATTGAGAAAGATCATGTAAAAGATACCTTAATAGAACGCTCTGAAAACTTATTTGAGTTTTATACAGAGTCTAAAATTAGCGAACACGACACATATACGAAATATTGCAGTCTCGGTTTGATTGAGACTGTTCATGAACGGTAGTGAAATATGCTAGCTACCGCTCACGCCATCTAGCCCCGGGTTGAGCAGAACTCAATATTCATAAAAGTCATGAAATGTTACCACCAACAAAGGAAAACAATGAAAAAAGCTTGGTGGTGGACCCTTTTACAGTTCGCCACTATGCTTTCCTCTTTAATTGTACGATGACCAGACAGGCTGTGGACCCTATGATGACGCCTACCTAAAGCCCATTGGGACGGTGGCGTTTAATGTTTGTCTATGATCTTTCTTGTCGTGACCTTAATGGTTTATTCTCTTGTTGCTCTGGCTTCTGCCAAGTCAATGAGTACCTTCATTGTGGCTTTCCAGGCTATTGTTGTTTTTTTGTATTGCATTTACACGAGCATATAATAAGCACCACAATAGATACATCACATGCTCGCACAAGGGAACGACAACAATTGACACAAGAAAATGACGTCTTTTTGAGAAAGGGGTAGTACGTTGTTAAACGTCAATAGCCAGAAAATGACCTAGACTCGACATGTCTCTTGCTACGAATCAATTTGGCTGAAATTACTAAATAACATATCAAAAACTCGATATATTTTTTTCGGACACGTTTTTTTCAGTATTTTGCATCACTTGGCGCATATTTTCTTTGAGAAAAACGGAAATTTCTTAAACACCATTTTTCAGTGTGACATCGTAAAGAATGCATGGTTCGTCAATTGTTATGCCCTTTTTCAGAGACCCATTTTTCAGGAAAGTTTGCATAATGTTAATTATACTGGTGTCAGTTCTACAAAATGGTGGCACCAATTACTTTTCCAGATCGCATCCAGTCCCTCATGAATATGCGCTTTTTTTGCCATTAACGTTGTAACATGTATTGTCCACCCTCTTTTTGTGTTTGTGATGTCGTATTTGACCTTTTATTCATTTGTAATGTTGTAGTCTTTTGTAATGTTGTTCTTTGTTTTTGTGTGTGTTTGTGGTTGACTGTCGTCTTTGAATGCTACTTTTCCTGTTCGATTTTTTAATCCATATTTACTGATAAAAAGAACGTATCAGTTTTAACTGTGGGACACATAACGGATAGGACCTCATTACAGATTATAATTACAATCATAAAAACAGTCTTTACCATAGAAAATATCATTTGGAAAAACATTTGATAAAATATAATTTATCTCCTGCGGAAAGACAAAGATTTGAAGAGTTGTTTCATAAAATTGTAAAGATTTTAGATAAAATAGAAGGCCGAAAAAGATCGATCAAATTTGATTACATTTTTCAAAAAATATTTGAAATATTAAAAATGAACAAAAGAAACAAAACCGATTAGAACAAAGCCACTAGAGAAAAGTATGATAGGATATGGAAACAAGTTGAAAAAGAATTATGATTGAATATCATGCCCGTTTAACTTGACAGATGCTCCTGGAGCATCTCTACTTATTGAACTGATCACTTCAAGTTGTACTTTTTTATGTACATTTCCAGAGGTTCTGTAAAGTTATCATTTGTTTGAATCTCTTAATTTTATTAAAGGCAATTCTGATTACCTCTTCGTCATTTTCTAGTCCTATAGTTGTTTGGACATATGAAAGAAGTTGTTAAAAACTCCTATGATGTGTTTTTAACAGAGTCTTTTTTTCTGCTATTCTTGTTTCACTTACTAAAACAGCAACTAGATCTACTAGAGGAGCTGCACCAACTACAGCCACGAAAACAGGAATTGCTGTAACTAATGCTAGAACAGCAACAACCAATTATTCCACTGAAAATCTGTAATGTTGTGTTTATAATACCGTACAATTTATAACTACGTCTGTATGCAGCTACAAGTCGTGTCAAGTGATCAATTAATTCTTCGTTGTTATTAATTTCTGTCATGTATAATTATAGTTAGACAATAATTTAATCAAAATATTTAAAAAATAGTTGTTCATGTTCTCCGGATGATATTTTACCTATTTTTAATAATTCATCAATTATGCTAATATCTTTATTTATTAACTGTGGACTATTATTTCCTGATTCGATACTTCCACATGCTAACTCCAGATCATTAACCAATTCATCAGGACTGTTGTAATATTCAACATCAACACAACCTCCTAAAATCTTCTTGAACTTTGAAGAACCTTTATGAATTGGTAAACCAGATAATTCTGTTAGTTTCTTAAAATCATTTTGAGACAGCTTTGAATACGTTTTTTTTTTATTATTGTAACTCTTTGTTATCAAGCTTACAAAATCATCATCTACTTTTAGGTCTAGCACAACTGCTTCTCCTTGTTTGGCAATAAGTTTGTGATGACCAACAAGCTTAGGTAAATCAATTTGTAACATTCCATAGTGGCCATCTTTGCTGACTTTGTAAGAATTTTTATTTTGTTGTAATCCCTTGCCAAAGACGGGAGCATTTTCAATTATTGCCTGAAGCCTACTTCTATAATATCTTAATCCGTCTGTCTCTCTTTTCAAAGTTTCTTTTTCATCTTCAATGTTTTTCTTTTTTGTTTTATCTTTTTCCTTTTTCATTTGTTTAATAAGATTAGTCCTTGCTTGGCCAATATCATGAATTTTCTCAGAAGCCTCTTGAATCATTGTGTCTAAACCATTTTCATATCTACTATTAAGTATTTCCGATGGTAATGAAGTATTTCCGATGGTAATGGAAATTTACGTCTTTCCATCAAATCTTTATTAATTCCAGCATCTGGATCAATATTAATTACTTGTTTTTTACGAGACTTCTCATCAAATAACTTAGGCAGCCCGCGATACGCTTGTTCTTCTGATTCTTCACTAACAATAGCTGCCGGAAAAGTAGCTAATTGCTGACTTATTTCCGGGAGAGTAGCTAACTGTGTTGCCAACTGTTCTGACTGATCTTTTATTTCGCTAGTAACAGGTTTAAATATTTCTGTGTATAAATCACGACTAGCTCCTTTTTCTATTCTTTTTTGAGTAACTTTATTTTCGTATTATTTAACAAGATTATTTGATATTTGCATTTTATCTGCTAATTCTTTCCATTTTATTAAAGACATATATAAAATAAGATAAGATAATAAAATAAGATAAAATAAGATAAGTTTAGTTTTCTTTTGTTCCTTAAAATTTTAGCTATTTGCCTCGGAGTTATGTCTGTTATAGTTCCTTTAAGATTAACTATTTGCCTCGGAGTTTCTTTTTCTTTTTCCTTCTTTTTGTTCTTTTATTTTATTGCTTTAAAATTGGCATGTGCTTAATTTCTTCTTCTTTTGTTTTCAGCTTTCTGTTATTCAAGCGTGTTATTTCTTTCTCAGATTTCGCTGTTTTTAAAAGACTAGCAATGTTTTTACTCCCAGCTTCCAACGATATGAGACAAACAACATTAGGATGTTCTTCCACTTTTGATACTTTTCCCAGGTGTGTTGTTCTTGCTTTTCTAAAATCTTTTTCTGTTCCAAGTTTTTTACCATAAGGGATTTGTTTTATTCCACAATACACCTTATTTATTTGCTAAAAACTAAGAGCAGTCAAAGTATCAGGTTTTATCGCAAAAACTTGAAAAAATAGCAAAAAATAATAAAATTCCAGTCGAAGATATATGACAATGTTCAAATGATGAAGTTATGATGACGTTATCCCTGTGAATGATTTAGACCCCGATATTCAAAAGATAGTTATTTTTGACGATTATGCTTATAAACGTAATCAAAATGATATTATTAATTATTTCAACCAGGGAAGACACAAAAGTTGTTGTGCAATTTATTTATCGTAATCTTATTACAAAACTCCCAAAGACATCCGCTTAAATTGTTCTCATTACATCTTCTTCGCAACTCCAAATATAAATGAAATAAACATGCTTTCTAGAGAACAAGTCGTAAGTAAAGATCATTACAAAAAAGCAGCTGACAAACAGTATGACTTTTTGTATTTGGATCGCCCGAAGAAGTTAGTAAAGCGTAACTTCATCGGCGATTTTATAACAAGCCTGGGAAGTTAACGAAGCGTAACTTCAACGGCGAAATTTAATCTAATCCTATATTATATATAATGGGACTTTTTAATGATCTTGGTGAGGAAGTTATTACTGGCAGTGTTAATATCACAAATTTGGGTATTGTGCTGTCTGAGTATGTAAAACTCTGTAAATAATTTGGTTAATTATCTTCACAAGGGTAAAAACAAAGAAAACGTTTTAAAAAGTAATCTTAACATGAATAATAATAAAATGATCAATGTTAGCAATCCAGACAAACCAGACGATGCAACAACAAAGGAATTTACTATAAGAAGAATAACAAAGGTCGTACGTGATTTTAATATTGATAAGATTCCAGAGATGATGAAAAATTTGACAATAGGTGTTGATGACAAAATAAGTCTGATACAAAAACAATTACAAACAAACCGTGAGAAAATGATTGAAATTCAAAATGGTTTAAAAGATGAAATAAAACTTTTGGGTGATGTTTTAAAAGAGTTAGAAAAAAAAAGAAGATGGATTGGAAGATAGCTAGCTCTATAATAAGTTAAGCGAGCAAATAAAAGCGGTGTTGAAAGTATTGATGAGCGAATTAAAGAAATCAATAAACAAATGGTTATTAACAATGCACTAGAAACTGCTATTGCTGATTCTTCAAGACAAAAGAAAACTGCTTTCGATACCGAAATAACTTAAATTAAAACATTAAATAAACAGATAAACACTAACGTTGACGCTATCAACAAAGAGTTTAAAGACATAAAAAAGAAAATGGTTGACAGCAAGACTCTGGAGGCTACTTTAAACAAAATGGTTAACAATAATAAACTAGAAACTGCTATTGATGATGTTTCGAAGCAACTGAAAGCTGTCCAGGATGAAAGAAGCAAGGCTTTTGATAATGAAACCGCTTTTCTTAGAGAGCATACTCAAAAGTCTGATAGTCGACACAAAGCACTTCTTGGTATAATTGACGAATTGAGAGAAAAAGTAGAAAATGTAGAACGGATTATAATTTTTGAATCTAAAATAGAGGGAATAAGCATTATGCAAGATGGCAATGCCAATGATTATGTATCATATCCAACACAAAAACCACTTGAAAGAACCATTCGTAAACATATTCTCGAAGTTTGCTCTTGTAGCCAATCCGTTTATAATTCGGAAGAATATTTTCATGCGGGTGGTCTTAATGGGCCCTTTTTGATAAATCCGGACGTTATATATTTGAAATAGACTTTACTTATAAAGGAGGGGACGTAATACATTTTATTTTTGCTGGTAAAGATCAGAAAAAGGTATTATATGCAAAACTAGAAAATGACAAACGAACAATAAAAGAAACATTTGAATTATATCTAGCAAAAAAATGGGTATTAGCTTTCGGACCGATCATACAAAAAGACACTACTCAAGTTTGAAAAATCAAGTTTTAAACTGTTTTATTTAGGTGATTAATTTTATCTATTCATATTTATATGGAACAAAAAAATTGTATTATCATCAGAAAAAGCTTCAATAATTAATAACTCAAATACACCGAGTAATTTTACAACTGTGTTTGACAGGCCATTACTATTGGATAAAACAAAGAGTATGGCATTGGACTTGATAAAATTAATTTTATGACTTACTCATAGTATAATATTAGTGAGGATTTTAATAACAAAGTGATAAGGTATCACAATGGAGAAGATTGGAAAAATATTTTTTTTACAAATGGAAATTACAGTTATGCCGATATCGATAATTATATAAAAGAAACATTGACTGTAAACGGTGATTTAACTGATGACTCACCTGTCCCAGTAAGAATTGAATTTGATTTGTCAAGTTTCAAATGTTTAGTTACCATTCATAATAATTTCATGCTTGATTTAAGAGAATCAAACTATCACAACTTAATTGGCTTTGGCAAAGATGCAGTTATTAGAAAAACTAAATTTGGAACTGTAAAACCTAACAAATTCTGTCGATACTTTATATATTCCGTGTGATTTGATAATGCTATTGTTGATGGATCATACGGGGATGTTATTTATGAAATAAGTACAGCTGATCTTACAAGGTCATATCATTTTAAAGATGAACCGATAAGGGTTGGGTACTGCGACGTAAACAAAACGATCATTAACAGTATTACTATTTACATTACCGACTTCTCTGGCAAAATTATTAATCTGAATGGGGTCCACACATAATTTCGATTTGCTTTAAAAAAAATACTTTAGTATATATTATATGACGCATTAAAAAAAAATGACACTAGTTGATCAAGTTGATCGATTAACGGGAGCTGGCATATTTGATATAGTTTCAAATATTGGCTCAACGATATTTAGCGAGTCTGTGAAAACAGCAGGTAAAAAGGCATTAGAAACTGCTGGTAAACAAATCTTAGAGAGTGGTTCTAAGGAACTTGGAGATGAAGTAGGTAAAATGTTGCTGATAAATTAGTTCAATTATAAAACCTAAACCAAAAAGTGAAATAATTTCAGAAGAACTTGCACGGGGTGCAGAAGAAGATGTAGCTAGCGTTGTAGCTGATAATATAACTGAAAAAGATGTAAATACAAAAAATAATAGATTATTTTCCGGAAGCGGAATCAAAAGTACAAATGTTCATACAAGAATTAAACAATTAATTAATAAAGAATAATCTAATCAATAGTATATATACGAGGGGTGTTCGAAAAGTATCAGGAAAGGTGTCATAACCTTTTTAATTATATGGTTTTGAAGACAAAATTTTAGCCAGCGATACCTTGATAAGTACTGTATCGAATGTAAAATAGAGAAATAAAGTGATAGCTAAACAGCACAATACACAGTAACTATGGTAACGTCGGGTTGCATTGAGCGGGGCAAATTTGACAAATCTTGAAAAAAGTCTGACATTTACGTGTCTTTAAAGAGCTCATACAGGTATATTCCCAACGTCAAACACTGCCAAAATATACGTGCCGCTTCCGCGACATTTCGCCAAGGCGTACGTGGGCTAAAATATGACGTCATTTACGTAAACAACGAAAGCAGAAAGTGTTTGTTATGCGGAAGCCGTAGATATGGCACTAGAACAGCGTTATTCGATAAAATTTTGTGTGTTATGGGTAAGACTAAATCAGAGACTGTCTCCATGATCATGGACACTTACGGCAAAAGTTCAATGTCGAAATCTAGAATTTATGAGTGGTTCAACGCCTTCAAGAACGATCCTTCGCGCGGAGCTGCGCGGCAGCAGATTTGATGACGTTGATGACTTGCCCACTGTTGTCCGGGAAACCATCAGGAAAATTCCACAGGAAGAGTTCAAGTCGTGCTTTGACAAGTGGGTTCGTAGATGGGAGAAGTGTGTTTCGTACAACGGAGAGTATTTTGAAAAAATGTGACTTTTAGATGTTTCAGACAGATATTGTTGACGCCATTTTCCCTATATGCGTAGAGTGCCCCGCTCATCGTAACCCGACGTTGCCATAGTGACTGTGAATTTTGCATCATTGCAACGGGGTTAATTTCCTCTTTTAGTTTAGGTACAAAACATATCAAGGTACGTGTGGTCAAAATTTTGTGCAAATAACCGCATTATTAAAAAGGTTATGACACCTTTCCTGATATTTTTCGAACACCCCTCGTAGATGTTTCGAAGTGAAAAATATAATACCCGATGCGAACATGTACCTATTCAGTTAGATACTCCTAGATAGCGCAACCAGGAAATGCTACCAGGCAAATGAAAAGTGGTTATCAGTTTATACTAAATGATAGAAGTTCTTACTTTGATTGGTATATAATGTGCACTAATTTTAGAATATGCATGCCGTTTTTGATGAAATATGAAGGTATATTATTGGAAATAGAGCGACTGACAGATAAGTTTTTGTGCAAAAAATTGCTTTTTTGACATTAACGAACAATATGCTCGTACACGTTTAAACATTCAGCTCATTTCGGCTTACAGTCTTTAAAAGCAATCATCCTAGCATACTCAGTCAAAATTTCAACGCGCAAAATGCATTTCTTTAGCAGCTGTGAATTTTTAAACGAGACTAGGGTAATATAAAATGAGGCGAAATGCAGCAGTTGTAAACTATTTTGGCAGAGACTTGAAGCAGTTGATCACGATTTTTTCGCCATCAAATGAAATTGCAATTTTAAAGCTTATATTTATCCCAAATCGTTTATGAATGTATAAATAATGAAATCTATATTTTTTAACACTCGTTGCGTACGAAATAGGTCCGAGGCGTAGGTGCTTACGTACGTCATGCGACACACACACACACACACACACACACACACACACACTAAGGCCACGCTTAAACATATATTGGTTAGCCCACACCCGACCTTAATTTTTGCAGATGGCTAGGTAGGTTGGAATATGATTTTGTAGATATAGGTATTTCATTAGCTCGAATCTTGCACCAAATTTAGATATATATTTCATTAGCTCAGATCTTGCACCAAATTTAGATATATATTTCATTAGCTCAGATCTTGCACCGAAGCCGCAATGCTAGCACCGTCTACCACCAGCAGGCACTGTTGGTAATATTTCCTCTATTTACGCAAGATACGTTCGATATAAAGTAGTGTAATGCATGCATTTCATCATACAATGTGTCACTGTTCATCATAAACGATGAACATTGGCTATAGAGAAAGACAGGTACGTTTACCACGTTTACCAGCTTTTGTTTTGAACGTTTCCGCTTCGTCGGGGGTTTGGGTAAAACTAATTATTTTCCAGATGTCAAAGCATACATTGTATTGTAACATATTGTAATTATAGTCAGGTAGAACTGCGATATTCGATTTTGATACATTGTTGCAAAATGAAATATTGTGGAAACAACAAGACAACTCACTTTTAGTTTGTAAATTGTGTCGTTCCTTGCATACACATACAATGTAATGGACTCTGGGAGAGATTGCGGTGGCGTATGATTTGCGCATTTACCAGTCGTGACTTTTAATAATTCATTTACGGCAAACTTTCAGTGATACTATTTATAGATTTTGAATTCGTATATTTTTTCGCAGATCAACATAAAACCTATTCTTTCTTCAGAAAATAATGCATAAATAATACAAAGAAAAAAATATGCCATAGTGTGTGCGTGCGTGCGTGCGTGCGTGTGATTTGTTGCTGTATTTTTTTATTACGAAGTAATGTGTGTTTTGTTGCTTTTTTTTCATTACGAAGTACCATTTCAGGGAAGTCGTACACATTTACCTGAAAAATGCATGCAGACTTCTGTTCGCACGTCGCAAGAAAATGGTATTTTTTGTGAAGTGGATAGAAACAATTATGTAATTCGAATACAAACCTGTTTTCTTATACAAAATAAAGTACGAAGTTTGAATGTTGGAGAATGTAATGTACAAAGCCAAGTGTAAGTACGAAGTTAGAATGATGGAGAATGTAACGTTAGACGCCAGTGTAAGTACGAAGTTGTAAGTACGAGGTTGGAATGATGGAGAACGTAATGTAAGAAGCCATTGTAAGTATGAAGTTAGAATGTAATGTGAAAAGCCAGCGGAAGAATGAAGTACTGGGTAATGTGAAAAGCCAGCGGAAGAATGAAATCAGGATGATGAAAATGTAATGTAAGCAATCATTCAGTAAATGTAAATGAAGTTAAGTGAGAGTGTAGTAAGATATAGGAAAGGCGCCTGATCCTCCACGACCGGTGATCAAACAATTAAGGAGAATGACCATATCGGTCTTGGAATCAGGTTGATCAGCAATAATGCAATGTACCTGGAGAATATTCTTTACGAATATCTTTGTTTAATGACAAGGATACAGAAAATATATGTATACCTAATGCAAATCATTAATCCTTTAACACAAATTTGCATAATTTAAATGTAAGTCGTAAACAATGTGCAATTTGCTGAGATATTCATGGTTTGTATTTCTTCTGAAGATAAATATTGAATATTGTCGTTTTTCCGCCAGGATGTATGCTGATGTATCCTCATTTGAAAAAGGGACATAATACAATGGTTATACATTAAAAACTCTCAAATTTAATATATGCTCTTTATTTAATCCTCTGCCCTAGGCGTCACCACGTAATGCATGAACATACATGCTATATACGTTTACGATATGTTATTCAGTAATTTAAGCTTTTGGATTCTGACTGCGAAGCTCATATTATTACTGAAGACATATTTATATGCGTTCTTATTTGTGTAAGCGTGTATTCATGTAATAAGGAGTAGCATATAAACTGAGGGTACAAGCACACTTTTTTCCATCAGTCTCAGAAATAATCGTAAAATGGGCTAGCCTGTAACTGCAGGACACATTTTACAATTGTTTGGGGAAAAAAAATATTGGAAAACTTTGCTGGACCCCAGTTTCTTTTTTTACTGAAAGCAGACCTGTGAACTTCCACGCGTGTGACCTTGACCTTGCGGTCGCCGGTGATCAGAAATATGACTGAATGTTTTTATATGACCTTAGTAATCAACAAATAAAATATGAAAGACATTTGAGAAAGCATTTTGAGAATATGAGCAAAAAACATAAATTTAACATTGGCACCCGACAGACACCCAATATTTTCCAGATCGCCCCCGGTCCCTTTAAGACAGCAACAGTGTAAGTGGAGGAAAAAAGATATAAGATGAAGGGACAATATTGCAATTATGATTATTTTAGGATAAAACAACATAATGGCTATACATTCGCTGTATGGTACATACCGTTTCAATTAACGAGGTCCACGACGATCTAATAGTTTGGCATTTAGTTCAATTTCAATATGTTTAAGTCTGTAGGCAAGTAATTCAGTCCACGGTACTATTGCAGTAAAAAGTAGATGAGTTAATTAACGACATAAACGTGAAAATGTGACTGAATTCCTCTATTGGTTGGCGATCAGTTTTGTTATATCCATGTAAATCAGCTCTTCTGGCCTTGTCCGTCGTCCGTCGTCGTCCGTTGTCTCGTTAAGACGATAGGGCCTTCATTTTCCATCCGATCTTTACCAAACTTTAACAGGTTGTTAATATCAATGAAAGCTAGAGAAAAATCGAAAACCAGCCAGATCGGACCTGTAACAGGGGAGTTATGGCCCTTGATTTAGTTAAAAGTGCTATGTTTTGCCTTGTTAAGCCTTAGAGTTTATTTATTTTATTTTTTTATTATTATTTTAATTATTTATTTAGCAGGAAGCATAGGTATGATTTCTAGTTATGCCTATTGCGTTTTTTCAGGTTCGTTGATTTTTGTTTGAGTTACGGCCCTTTGACATATTCAGGCCCTGTTGTTTTTGCAATGTTTTAAAAGTAGTACTGATGGGAATTTTGTGATGACAACCCTTGATATAAGAGCCGTTAAAGCCAGTAGAGCGTCCACAGGCCCTCTTGGGCCTCTTGTTTTGAAGATATGATCGATATATGTTGTTGCAATTTTAGTAAATACTAATTAGAACGAATTCGACGGCGAACCATCGCAAATACCCACGTTTTCTTCACACAGGCCACCCCCACCCACCACCACACACACACACATACAGGAGAACAACATATTATTATACACTGTAATCCCTTCATCAAAAGTTCGTTTGAGACATAATGTAAAAAGAAATTGACCCTGATACCCTCCCACACCCCACCACCCACCTCCTCCAACCCCAACCCGCAGGGAAGACGACCTTAGTTTTAAAAAATAATCATTTGACATGGTATGTATCGTATCTCTTTCATAGATGACTATTATACCAACTAGTAAGCTGTGAGCTAGTAAGAGAAACCCTTCCCGCAGGGGGAATTTTGTAGGGTATGATTTTCTGAAAGAATATACAGTAAGTTTCAAAATGAGACATGTGTGCCATCTGAGCGTTGGGGCTTTAGTGAGTTTTGGGGGAAAACACTGCGTTTTTAGACGAAAATCGCCGAAATCTGGAATTATTTTTAGAAAAAGAATGGAATATATTAGAACCAATTTGAATTGATGGAATCTTTCTCGGAACGCATCTCAACGTGTCCCACCATATAATTTATGGATCCGATACTTAAATATTGAGATTTTGGGTGAAAATGTTAAAAAATTGAATAAAATCGCTGATTTCTGTAATACATTGGGGGTTATTTAACTAAAACATAGAAATATATCTAATACAATAGAAAAAATAAATATTGCAACCTTTTTAGGCAGGGTAAGGTCCAGTGATTAAGTAGAAAAAAAGTCCCAAACCGCATGATGTTTGGAAATGCCTTCATTTTGGGGCGAAAAATGTGTATTTTTGTCAAAAATCGCCGGAATTTGGAATTATTTTTTAAAATTAGTTTGAACACAAACTTATCAAATTGGAGCAATAGAATGTTGCACAGCATACATATTCAAGTTTTTCCTGACACAATATATAACATATGTGCTCAAATATTGGCATTTTAGGGCAAAATGTTGGAAAGAATGACAAAAATCACTGATTTCTGTAATCCATTCCGTTATAGGGTTAAAATATAGAAACAAATTTAATACACTTGAATAAGGACACATTGTAACATTTTTGGATAGACAAAGGTCCAATAATTAAGTAGAGAAAAGTCCCAAACAGTATGATGCTTGAAAATGCCTTAATTTTTAGGCGAAAAGTTTGTATGTTTGTCAAAAATCGATGGAATCTGGAATTATTTTTGAAAATAGTTTTAACATAAACTTTGCAGTGTAGCGGCTGTAAAAAGTCTCCCCGTGCTACGAATCAGTAGTGTTATTTGTACTGGTCCTTTGGGACCAACGAGCCCAACATAGGTGTCTTTGAAGTAGAATACCGCTTAAGCCGGTGCTAGGGGGAGTGAGAGGTGTTGCTTCTTTCATTACTTCTCATTAACAGACTCAATAAAACCGAGTCTGCTGCTTTATTCTCTTAATTGTGTTTGTTGCTCCCAAAGGATCACTTTTATCAGTATTTATTAACATTCACACTAGCGTTCGTTTAGTGCAGTGTGGCGGCTGTAAAAAGTCTCCCCGTGCTACGAATCAGTAGTGTTATTTTTACTGGTCCTTTGGGACCAACGAGCCCACTATAGGTGGCTTTGAAGTAGAATACCGCTTAAGCCGGTGCTAGGGGCCGTGAGAGGTGTTGCTTCTTTCATTACTTCTCATGAACAGACTCAATAAAACCGAGTCTGCTGCTTTATTCTCTTAATTGTGTTTGTTGCTCCCAAAGGATCACTTTTATCAGTATTTATTATCAAATTGAAGTAATATAATGTCGCACAGCATACATATTCAAGTGTTTTCTTGCATCACATATAACATATCTGCTGAAATATGTTGGAAAAAGGTCTAAAATCACTTATTTCTGCAATTCATGGTGGGTATTGGGTTAAATTCTAGAAACATATATAATACCAGTACAATAGAAAATAGACTGTAAGCTAGTAAGGGTAACCCTCACCCCAGGGGGAATTTCGTACACCCTATTTTTCTGAAAGCCCATTATGTGTAGAGCATTTTGGAACATGTACGTGTACCAACTGGCGACATTGGACTTTACCACGTTACCGGCATTTCGAACATGGTACATAGAGCTATATACAGTATACGTTATAAATAGAGAAATAGCCTTGAGGGACCCTCTGCGTACAACCACTGGGCCGACCCACATATTTTGCGACACAACGGGACGGTGACCAGCCGTCGGCAAAGATCCCCGCTATGCGTGGTACTCGGTCCCTAGGCCTTATCAGCGTGAAGGCTACCCGAGTTCGAGTCTCGAACATGGCACATGGAGCTATATACAGTTATATAGAGGGAAATAACGTTAAACTACTTTCGGCCGATAGCCGCTCGGCCAATAGCCGCTCGGCCGACCCACATATTTTGTGACACAACGGGACCGGTGGTCAGCCGTCGGCAACGGTCCTCGCTACGCGTGGCACTCAGTCCCTAAGTCGTATCAGGGGGAATTAAGGCTTCCCGAGTTCGGGTCTCGAACATGGCAC
>JAWPHD010025256.1:0-16849 GCA_037043455.1 Cyrtodaria siliqua
GAATAAATATGAGTAAGAACTAAATATATGCGTAAGAACTGAATATATATGCGTAAGAACGGAATATATATTTGTAAGAACTGAATATATATGTGTAAGCACGGAGTATATATGCGTTAGAACTGAATATATGCGTAAGAACTGAATATATGCGTAAAAAAGGAATATATATGCGTAAGAACGGAATATATATTTGTAAGAACTGAATATATGTGTAAGAACTGAATATATATGTGTAAGAACTGAATATATATGTGTTAGAACTGAATATATATGTGTAAGAACGGAATATATATGCGTAAGAACGGAATATATATGAGTAAGAACTGAATATATATGTGTAAGAACGGAATATATATGCGTAAGAACGGAATATATATGAGTAAGAACTGAATATATATGTGTAAGAACTGAATATATATGCGTAAGAACGGAATATATATGTGTAAGAACTGAATATATATGTGTAAGAACTGAATAAATGTGTGTAAGAACTGAATATATATGTGTTAGAACTGAATATATATGTGTAAGAACTGAATATATATGTGTTAGAACGGAATATATATGCGTAAGAACTGAATATGTCTGTGTAAGAACGGAATAAATATGTGTAAGAACTGAATATATATGTGTAAGAACTTAATATATATGTGTAAGAACGGAATATATATGTGTAAGAACTGAATATATATGCGTAAGAACGGAATATATGTGCGTAAGAACGGAATATATATGCGTAAGAACGAAATATATATGCGTAAAAACTGAATATATATATGTAAGAACTGAATATATATGTGTAAGAACTGAATATATATTTGTAAGAACTAAATATATATGTGTAAGAACTGAATATATATGTGTAAGAACTGAATATATATGTGTAAGAAATGAATATATATGTGTATGAACTGAATATATATGTGTAATAACGGAATATATATGTGTAAGAACTGAATATATATGCGTAAGAACGGAATATATATGCCTAAGAACTGAATATATATGAGTAAGAACGGAATATATATGCGTAAGAACTGAATATATATGCATAAGAACTGAATATATATGCGTAAGAACTGAATATATATGCCTAAGAACTGAATATATATGCGTAAGAACGGAACATATATGCGTAAGAACGGAATATATATGCGTAAGAACGGAATATATATGCGTAAGAACGGAATATATAAGTGTAAGAACTGAATATATATGCGTAAGAACGGAATATATATGGGTAAGAACTGAATATATATGCATAAGAACTGAATATATATGCGTAAGAACTGAATATATATGTGTAAGACCTGAATATATATGTGTAAGAACTGAACATATATGCGTAAAAACTGAAAATATATGCGTAAGAACTGAATATATGCGTTAAAACGGAATATATATGCGTAAGCATGGAATATATATGTGTAAGAACTAAATATATATGTGTAAGAACTGAATATATATGTGTAAGAACTGAATATATATGTGTAAGAACTGAATATATATGCGTCAGAACGGACTATATATGTGTAAGAACTGAATATATATGCGTAAGAACTGAATATATATGTGTAAGAACTGAATAAATATGCGTAAGAACTGAATATATGCGTAAGAACTGAATATATATGCGTAAGAACGGAATATATATTTGTAAGAACTGAATATATGTGTAAGAACTGAATATATATGTTTAAGAACTGAATATATATGTGGAAGAACTGAATATATATGTGTAAGCACGGAGTATATATGCGTTAGAACTGAATATATGCGTAAGAACTGAATATATGCGTAAAAACGGAATATATATGCGTAAGAACCGAATATATATGCGTAAGAACGGAATATATATGGGTAAGAACTGAATATATATGTGTAAGAACTGAATATATATGTGTAAGAACTGAATATTTATGTGTTAGAACTGAATATATATGTGTAAGAACGGAATATATATGCGTAAGAACGGAATATATATGAGTAAGAACTGAATATATATGTGTAAGAACGGAATATATATGCGTAAGAACGGAAAATATATGAGTAAGAACTGAATATATATGTGTAAGAACTGAATATATATGCGTAAGAACGGAATATATATGTGTAAGAACTGAATATATATGTGTAAGAACTGAATAAATGTGTGTAAGAACTGAATATATATGTGTTAGAACTGAATATATATGTGTAAGAACTGAATATTTATGCGTAAGAACTAAATATATATGTGTAAGAACTGAATATATATGCGTAAGAACGGAATATATGCCTAAGAACGGAATATATATGAGTAAGAATGGAATATATATGTGTAAGAACTGAATATATATGAGTAGGAACTGAATAGATATGTGTAAGAACTGAATATATATGCGTAAGAACGGAATATATATTTGTAAGAACTAAATATATATGTGTAAGAACTGAATATATATGTGTAAGAACTGAATATATATGTGTAAGAACTGAATATATATTAATAAGAACTGAATATATATGTGTAAGAACTGAATATATGCGTAAGAACGGAATATATATGTGTAAGAACTGAATATATATGTGTAAGAACTGATTATATATGTGTAAGAACTGAATATATATGTGTAAGAACTGAATATATATGTGTAAGAACTTAATATATATGTGTAAGAACGGAATATATATGTGTAAGAACTGAATATATATGCGTAAGAACGGAATATATGTGCGTAAGAACGGAATATATATGCGTAAGAACGGAATTTATATGCGTAAGAACTGAATATATATGTGTAAGAACTGAATATATATGTGTAAGAACTGAATATATATGTGTAAGAACTGAATATATATGTGTAAGAACGGATTATATATGCGTAAGAATGTAATATATATGTGTAAGAACTGAATATATATGTGTAAGGACTGAATATATATGCGTAAGATCGCAATATATATGCGTAAGAACGGAATATATATGCGTAAGAACTGAATATATATGTGTAAGAACTGAATATATATGTGTAAGAACTGAATATATATGTGTAAGAACGAAATATATATGTGTAAGAACTGAATATATATGCGTAAGAACTGAATATATATGTGTAAGAACTGAAAATATATGTGTAAGAACTGCATATATATGTGTAAGAACTGAATATATGTGTGTAAGAACGGTATATATTTGCGTAAGAATGGAATATATATGTGTAAGAACTGAATATATATGCGTAAGAACTGAATATATATGTGTAAGAACTGAATATATATGCGTAAGAACTGAATATATGCGTAAGAACTGAATATATATGCGTAAGAACGGAATATATATTTGTAAGAACTGAATATATATGTGTAAGAACTGAATATATATGTGTAAGAACTGAATATATATGTGTAAGAACAGAATATATATGTGTAAGAACTGAATATATATGTGTAAGAACTGAATATATATGTGTAAGAACGGAGTATATATGCGTATGAACTGAATATATGCGTAAGAACTGAATATATGCGTAAAAACGGTAAAATATATGCGTAAGAACGGAATATATATGCGTAAGAACGGAATATATATGGGTAAGAACTGAATATATATGTGTAAAAACTGAATATATATGTGTTAGAACTGAATATATATGTGTAAGAACGGAATATATATGCGTAAGAACGGAATATATATGTGTAAGAACGGAATATATATGCGTAAGAACGGAATATATATGGGTAAGAACTGAATATATATGTGTAAGAACTGAATATATATTTGTAAGAACTGAATATATATGCGTAAGAACGGAATATATATGTGTAAGAACTGAATATATATGTGTAAGAACTGAATAAATGTGTGTAAGAACTGAATATATATGTGTAAGAACTGAATATATATGAGTAAGAACTGAATATATATGTGTAAGAACTGAATATATATGTGTAAGAACAGAATATGTATGCGTAAGAACGGAATATATGCGTAAGAACTGAATATATGCGTAAAAACGGAATATATATGCGTAATAATGGAATATATATGTGTAAGAACTAAATATATATGTGTAAGAACTGAATATATATGTGTAAGAACTGAATATATATGTGTAAGAACTGAATATATATGCGTCAGAACGGAATATATATGTGTAAGAACTGAATATATATGCGTAAGAACTGAATATATATGTGTAAGAACTGAATAAATATGCGTAAGAACTGAATATATGCGTAAGAACTGAATATATATGCGTAAGAACGGAATATATATTTGTAAGAACTGAATATATGTGTAAGAACTGAATATATATGTTTAAGAACTGAATATATATGTGGAAGAACTGAATATATATGTGTAAGCACGGAGTATATATGCGGTAGAACTGAATATATGCGTAAGAACTGAATATATGCGTAAAAACGGAATATATATGGGTGAGAACCGAATATATATGCGTACGAATGGATTATATATGGGTAAGAACTGAATATATATGTGTAAGAACTGAATATATATGTGTAAGAACTGAATATATATGTGTTAGAACTGAATATATATGTGTAAGAACGGAATATATATGCGTAAGAACGGAATATATATGAGTAAGAACTGAATATATATGTGTAAGAACGGAATATATATGCGTAAGAACGGAAAATATATGAGTAAGAACTGAATATATATGTGTAAGAACTGAATATATATGCGTAAGAACGGAATATATATGTGTAAGAACTGAATATATATGTGTAAGAACTGAATAAATGTGTGTAAGAACTGAATATATATGTGTTAGAACTGAATATATATGTGTAAGAACTGAATATATATGCGTAAGAACTGAATATATGTGTAAGAACTGAATATATATGCCCTAAGAACGGAATATATGCCTAAGAACGGAATATATATGAGTAAGAATGGAATATATATGTGTAAGAACTGAATATATATGCGTAGGAACTGAATAGATATGTGTTAGAACTGAATATATATGCGTAAGAACGGAATATATATTTGTAAGAACTGAATATATATGTGTAAGAACTGAATATATATGTGTAAGAACTGAATATATATGTGTAAGAACTGAATATATATTAATAAGAACTGAATATATATGTGTAAGAACTGAATATATGCGTTAGAACGGAATATATATGTGTAAGAACTGAATATATATGTGTAAGAACTGATTATATATGTGTAAGAACTGAATATATATGTGTAAGAACTGAATATATATGTGTAAGAACTTAATATATATGTGTAAGAACTGAATATATATGCGTAAGAACAGAATATATGTACGTAAGAACGGGATATATATGCGTAAGAACTGAATATATATGCGTAAGAACTGAATATATATGTGTAAGAACTGAATAAATAAGCGTAAGAGCTGAATATATGCGTAAGAACTGAATATATATGCTTAAGAACGGAATATATATTTGTAAGAACTGAATATATGTGTAAGAACTGAATATATATGTTTAAGAACTGAATATATATGTGGAAGAACTGAATATATATGTGTAAGCACGAAGTATATATGCGTTAGAACTGAATATATGCGTAAGAACTGAATATATGCGTAAAAACGGAATATATATGCGTAAGAACGGAATATATATGTGTAAGAACGGAATATATATGGGTAAGAACTGAATATATATGTGTAAGAACTGAATATATATGTGTAAGAACTGAATATATATGTGTTAGAACTGAATATATATGTGTAAGAACGGAATATATATGCGTAAGAACGGAATATATATGAGTAAGAACTGAATATATATGAGTAAGAACGGAATATATATGCGTAAGAACGGAATATATATGAGTAAGAACTGAATATATATGTGTAAGAACTGAATATATATGCGTAAGAACGGAATATATATGTTTAAGAACTGAATATATATGTGTAAGAACTGAATAAATGTGTGTAAGAACTGAATATATATGTGTAAGAACTGAATATATATGTGTAAGAACTGAATATATATGCGTAGGAACTGAATATATATGTGTAAGAACTGAATATATATGCGTAAGAACGGAAAATATATGAGTAAGAACTGAATATATATGTGTAAGAACTGAATATATATGCGTAAGAACGGAATATATATGTGTAAGAACTGAATATATATGTGTAAGAACTGAATAAATGTGTGTAAGAACTGAATATATATGTGTTAGAACTGAATATATATGTGTAAGAACTGAATATATATGCGTAAGAACTGAATATATGTGTAAGAACTGAATATATATGCGTAAGAACGGAATATATGCCTAAGAACGGAATATATATGAGTAAGAATGGAATATATATGTGTAAGAACTGAATATATATGCGTAGGAACTGAATAGATATGTGTTAGAACTGAATATATATGCGTAAGAACGGAATATATATTTGTAAGAACTGAATATATATGTGTAAGAACTGAATATATATGTGTAAGAACTGAATATATATGTGTAAGAACTGAATATATATTAATAAGAACTGAATATATATGTGTAAGAACTGAATATATGCGTTAGAACGGAATATATATGTGTAAGAACTGAATATATATGTGTAAGAACTGATTATATATGTGTAAGAACTGAATATATATGTGTAAGAACTGAATATATATGTGTAAGAACTTAATATATATGTGTAAGAACTGAATATATATGCGTAAGAACGGAATATATGTGCGTAAGAACGGAATATATATGCGTAAGAACTGAATATATATGCGTAAGAACTGAATATATATGTGTAAGAACTGAATAAATAAGCGTAAGAGCTGAATATATGCGTAAGAACTGAATATATATGCTTAAGAACGGAATATATATTTGTAAGAACTGAATATATGTGTAAGAACTGAATATATATGTTTAAGAACTGAATATATATGTGGAAGAACTGAATATATATGTGTAAGCACGGAGTATATATGCGTTAGAACTGAATATATGCGTAAGAACTGAATATATGCGTAAAAACGGAATATATATGCGTAAGAACGGAATATATATGTGTAAGAACGGAATATATATGGGTAAGAACTGAATATATATGTGTAAGAACTGAATATATATGTGTAAGAACTGAATATATATGTGTTAGAACTGAATATATATGTGTAAGAACGGAATATATATGCGTAAGAACGGAATATATATGAGTAAGAACTGAATATATATGAGTAAGAACGGAATATATATGCGTAAGAACGGAATATATATGAGTAAGAACTGAATATATATGTGTAAGAACTGAATATATATGCGTAAGAACGGAATATATATGTTTAAGAACTGAATATATATGTGTAAGAACTGAATAAATGTGTGTAAGAACTGAATATATATGTGTAAGAACTAAATATATATGTGTAAGAACTGAATATATATGCGTAGGAACTGAATATATATGTGTAAGAACTGAATATATATGCGTAAGAACGGAATATATGCCTAAGAACGGAATATATATGAGTAAGAATGGAATATATATGTGTAAGAACTGAATATATATGCGTAGGAACTGAATAGATATGTGTAAGAACTGAATATATATGCGTAAGAACGGAATATATATTTGTAAGAACTGAATATATATGTGTAAGAACTGAATATATATGTGTAAGAACTGAATATATATGTGTAAGAACTCAATATATATTAATAAGAACTGAATATATATGTGTAAGAACTGAATATATGCGTAAGAACGGAATATATATGTGTAAGAACTGAATATATAAGTGTAAGAACTGATTATATATGTGTAAGAACTGAATATATATGTGTAAGAAATGAATATATATGTGTAAGACATTAATATATATGTGTAAGAACGGAATATATATGTGTAAGAACTGAATATATATGCGTAAGAACGGAATATATGTGCGTAAGAACGGAATATATATGCGTAAGAACGGAATATATATGCGTAAGAACTGAATATATATGTGTAAGAACTGAATATATATGTGTAAGAACTGAATATATATGTGTAAGAACTGAATATATATGTGTAAGAACGGAATATATATGCGTAAGAATGTAATATATATGTGTAAGAACTGAATATATATGTGTAAGGACTGAATATATATCTGTAAGAACTGAATATATATGTGTAAGAACTGATATATATGCGTAAGATCGGAATATATATGCGTAAGAACGGAATATATATGCGTAAGACCTGAATATATATGTGTAAGAACTGAATATATATGTGTAAGAACTGAATATATATGTGTAAGAACGATATATATATGTGTAAGAACTGAATATATATGCGTAAGAACTGAATATATATGTGTAAGAGCCTAAAATATATGTGTAAGAACTGCACATATATGTGTAAAAACTGAATATATATGTGTAAGAACGGAATATATTTGCGTAAGAATGGAATATATATGTGTAAGAACTGAATATATATGCGTAAGAACTGAATATATATGTGTAAGAACTGAATATATATGCGTAAGAACTGAATATATGCGTAAGAACTGAATATATATGCGTAAGAACGGAATATATATTTGTAAGAACTGAATATATATGTGTAAGAACTGAATATATATGTGTAAGAACTGAATATATATGTGTAAGAACTGAATATATATGTGTAAGAACTGAATATATATGTGTAAGAACGAAATATATATGTGTAAGAACGGAATATATATGGGTAAGAACTGAATATATATGTGTAAGAACTGAATATATATGTGTAAGAACTGAATATATATGTGTTAGAACTGAATATATATGTGTAAGAACGGAATATATATGCGTAAGAACGTAATATATATGAGTAAGAACTGAATATATATGAGTAAGAACGGAATATATATGCGTAAGAACGGAATATATATGAGTAAGAACTGAATATATATGTGTAAGAACTGAATATATATGCGTAAGAACGGAATATATATGTTTAAGAACTGAATATATATGTGTAAGAACTGAATAAATGTGTGTAAGAACTGAATATATATGTGTAAGAACTAAATATATATGTGTAAGAACTGAATATATATGCGTAGGAACTGAATATATATGTGTAAGAACTGAATATATATGCGTAAGAACGGAATATATGCCTAAGAACGGAATATATATGAGTAAGAATGGAATATATATGTGTAAGAACTGAATATATATGCGTAGGAACTGAATAGATATGTGTAAGAACTGAATATATATGCGTAAGAACGGAATATATATTTGTAAGAACTGAATATATATGTGTAAGAACTGAATATATATGTGTAAGAACTGAATATATATGTGTAAGAACTCAATATATATTAATAAGAACTGAATATATATGTGTAAGAACTGAATATATGCGTAAGAACGGAATATATATGTGTAAGAACTGAATATATAAGTGTAAGAACTGATTATATATGTGTAAGAACTGAATATATATGTGTAAGAAATGAATATATATTGTGTAAGACATTAATATATATGTGTAAGAACGGAATATATATGTGTAAGAACTGAATATATATGCGTAAGAACGGAATATATGTGCGTAAGAACGGAATATATATGCGTAAGAACGGAATATATATGCGTAAGAACTGAATATATATGTGTAAGAACTGAATATATATGTGTAAGAACTGAATATATATGTGTAAGAACTGAATATATATGTGTAAGAACGGAATATATATGCGTAAGAATGTAATATATATGTGTAAGAACTGAATATATATGTGTAAGGACTGAATATATATCTGTAAGAACTGAATATATATGTGTAAGAACTGATATATATGCGTAAGATCGAATATATATGCGTAAGAACGGAATATATATGCGTAAGACCTGAATATATATGTGTAAGAACTGAATATATATGTGTAAGAACTGAATATATATGTGTAAGAACGAAATATATATGTGTAAGAACTGAATATATATGCGTAAGAACTGAATATATATGTGTAAGAGCCTAAAATATATGTGTAAGAACTGCATATATATGTGTAAAAACTGAATATATATGTGTAAGAACGGAATATAATCGCGTAAGAATGGAATATATATGTGTAAGAACTGAATATATATGCGTAAGAACTGAATATATATGTGTAAGAACTGAATATATATGCGTAAGAACTGAATATATGCGTAAGAACTGAATATATATGCGTAAGAACGGAATATATATTTGTAAGAACTGAATATATATGTGTAAGAACTGAATATATATGTGTAAGAACTGAATATATATGTGTAAGAACTGAATATATATGTGTAAGAACTGAATATAAATGTGTAAGAACTGAATATATAAGTGTAAGAACGGAGTATATATGCGTAAGAACTGAATATATGCGTAAGAACTGAATATATGCGTAAAAACGGAATATATATGCGTAAGAACGGAATATATATGCGTAAGAATGGAATATATATGGGTAAGAACTGAATATATATGTGTAAGAACTGAATATATATGTGTTAGAACTGAATATATATGTGTAAGAATGGAATATATATGCGTAAGAACGGAATATATATGAGTAAGAACTGAATATATATGTGTAAGAACGGAATATATACGCGTAAGAACGGAATATATATGGGTAAGAACTGAATATATATGTGTAAGAACTGAATATATATGCGTAAGAACTGAATATATATGTGTAAGAACTCAATATATATGTGAATATATATGTGTAAGAACTAAATATATATGTGTAAGAACTGAATATATATGTGTAAGAACGGAATATATATGCGTAAGAATGTAATATATATGTGTAAGAACTGAATATATATGTGTAAGGACTGAATATATATCTGTAAGAACTGAATATATATGTGTAAGAACTGAATATATATGCGTAAGAACGGAATATAAATGTGTAAGAACTGATTATATATGTGTAAAAACTGAATATATATGTGTAAGAACTGAATATATATGTGTAAGAACGAAATATATATGTGTAAGAACTGAATATATATGCGTAAGAACTGAATATATATGTGTAAGAACTGAAAATATATGTGTAAGAACTGAATATATATGTGTAAGAACTGAATATATGTGTAAGAACTTAATATATATGTGTAAGAGTGGAATATATATGTGTAAGAACTGAATATATATGCGTAAGAACGGAATATATGTGCGTAAGAACGGAATATATATGTGTTAGAACTGAATATATATGTGTAAGAACTGAATATATATGTGTAAGAATGGAGTATATATGCGTAAGAACGGAATATATATGCGTAAGAACTGAATATATATGCGTAAGAACTGAATATATATGTGTAAGAACTGAATAAATAAGCGTAAGAGCTGAATATATGCGTAAAAACTGAATATATATGCTTAAGAACGGAATATATATTTGTAAGAACTGAATATATGTGTAAGAACTGAATATATATGTTTAAGAACTGAATATATATGTGGAAGAACTGAATATATATGTGTAAGCACGGAGTATATATGCGTTAGAACTGAATATATGCATAAGAACTGAATATATGCGTAAAAACGGAATATATATGCGTAAGAACGGAATATATATGTGTAAGAACGGAATATATATGGGTAAGAACTGAATATATATGTGTAAGAACTGAATATATATGTGTAAGAACTGAATATATATGTGTTAGAACTGAATATATATGTGTAAGAACGGAATATATATGCGTAAGAACGGAATATATATGAGTAAGAACTGAATATATATGTGTAAGAACGGAATATATATGCGTAAGAACGGAATATATATGAGTAAGAACTTAATATATATGTGTAAGAACTGAATATATATGCGTAAGAACGGAATATATATGTTTAAGAACTGAATATATATGTGTAAGAACTGAATAAATGTGTGTAAGAACTGAATATATATGTGTAAGAACTGAATATATATGTGTAAGAACTGAATATATATGCGTAAGAACTGAATATATATGTGTAAGAACTGAATATATATACGTAAGAACGGAATATATGCCTAAGAACGGAATATATATGAGTAAGAATGGAATATATATGTGTAAGAACTGAATATATATGCTTAGGAACTGAATAGATATGTGTAAGAACTGAATATATATGCGTAAGAACGGAATATATATTTGTAAGAACTGAATATATATGTGTAAGAACTGAATATATATGTGTAAGAACTGAATATATATGTGTAAGAAGTGAATATATATTAATAAGAACTGAATATATATGTGTAAGAACTGAATATATGCGTAAGAACGGAATATATATGTGTAAGAACTGAATATATAAGTGTATGAACTGATTATATATGTGTAAGAACTGAATATATATGTGTAAGAACTGAATATATATGTGTAAGACATTAATATATATGTGTAAGAACGGAATATATATGTGTAAGAACTGAATATATATGCGTAAGAACGGAATATATGTGCGTAAGAACGGAATATATATGCGTAGAACGGAATATATATGCGTAAGAACTGAATATATATGTGTAAGAACTGAATATATATGTGTAAGAACTGAATATATATGTGTAAGAACTGAATATATATGTGTAAGAACGGAATATATATGCGTAAGAATGTAATATATATGTGTAAGAACTGAATATATATGTGTAAGGACTGAATATATATCTGTAAGAACTGAATATATATGTGTAAGAACTGATATATATGCGTAAGATCGGAATATATATGCGTAAGAACGGAATATATATGCGTAAGACCTGAATATATATGTGTAAGAACTGAATATATATGTGTAAGAACTGAATATATATGTGTAAGAACGAAATATATATGTGTAAGAACTGAATATATATGCGTAAGAACTGAATATATATGTGTAAGAGCTAAAATATATGTGTAAGAACTGCATATATATGTGTAAGAACTGAATATATATGTGTAAGAACGGAATATATTTGCGTAAGAATGGAATATATATGTGTAAGAACTGAATATATATGCGTAAGAACTGAATATATATGTGTAAGAACTGAATATATATGCGTAAGAACTGAATATATGCGTAAGAACTGAATATATATGCGTAAGAACGGAATATATATTTGTAAGAACTGAATATATATGTGTAAGAACTGAATATATATGTGTAAGAACTGAATATATATGTGTAAGAACTGAATATATATGTGTAAGAACTGAATATATATGTGTAAGAACTGAATATATATGTGTAAGAACGGAGTATATATGCGTAAGAACTGAATATATGCGTAAGAACTGAATATATGCGTAAAAACGGAATATATATGCGTAAGAACTGAATATATATGTGTAAGAACTGAATATATATGTGAATATATATGTGTAAGAACTGAATATATATGTGTAAGAACTGAATATATATGTGTAAGAACGGAATATATATGCGTAAGAATGTAATATATATGTGTAAGAACTGAATATATATGTGTAAGGACTGAATATATATCTGTAAGAACTGATATATATGTGTAAGAACTGAATATATATGCGTAAGAACGGAATATAAATGTGTAAGAACTGAATATATATGAGTAAGAACTGAATATATATGTGTAAGAACTGAATATATATGTGTAAGAACGAAATATATATGTGTAAGAACTGAATATATATGCGTAAGAACTGATATATATGTGTAAGAACTGAAAATATATGTGTAAGAACTGAATATATATGTGTAAGAACTGAATATATGTGTAAGAACTTAATATATATGTGTAAGAATGGAATATATATGTGTAAGAACTGAATTATATGCGTAAGAACGGAATATATATGCGTAAGAACGGAATATATATGTGTTAGAACTGAATATATATGTGTAAGAACTGAATATATATGTGTAAGAATGGAGTATATATGCGTAAGAACTGAATATATATGTGTAAGAACTGAATATATATGTGTAAGAACGGAGTATATGTGCGTAAGAACTGAATATACGCGTAAGAACTGAATATATGCGTAAAAACGGAATATATATGCTTAAGAACGGAATATATATGCGTAAGAACGGAATATATATGGGTAAGAACTGAATATATATGTGTAAGAACTGAATATATATGTGTAAGAACAGAATATATATGAGTAAGAACTGAATATATATGTGTAAGAACTGAATATATATGTGTAAGAACTGAATATATATGTGTAAGAACGGAATATATATGCGTAAGAATGTAATATATATGTGTAAGAACTGAATATATATGTGTAAGAACTGAATATATATGCGTAAGAACTGAATATATATGTGTAAGAACTGAATAAATATGCGTAAGAACTGATTATATGCGTAAGAACTGAATATATATGCGTAAGAACGGTATATATATTTGTAAGAACTGAATATATGTGTAAGAACTGAATATATATGTTTAAGAACTGAATATATATGTGGAAGAACTGAATATATATGTGTAAGCACGGAGTATATATGCGTTAGAACTGAATATATGCGTAAGAACTGAATATATGCGTAAAAACGGAATATATATGCGTAAGAACGGAATATATATGCGTAAGAACGGAATATATATGGGTAAGAACTGAATATATATGTGTAAGAACTGAATATATATGTGTTAGAACTGAATATATATGTGTAAGAACGGAATATATATGCGTAAGAACGGAATATATATGAGTAAGAACTGAATATATATGTGTAAGAACGTAATATATATGCGTAAGAACGGAATATATATGAGTAAGAACTGAATATATATGTGTAAGAACTGAATATATATGTGTAAGAACTGAATATATATGCGTAAGAACGGAATATATATGTGTAAGAACTGAATATATATGTGTAAGAACTGAATAAATGTGTGTAAGAACTGAATATATATGTGTAAGAACTGAATATATATGTGTAAGAACTGAATATATATGCGTAAGAACGGAATATATATGTGTAAGAACTGAATATATATGCGTAAGAACGAAATATATGCCTAAGAACGGAATATATATGAGTAAGAATGGAATATATATGTGTAAGAACTGAATATATATGCGTAGGAACTGAATAGATATGTGTAAGAACTGAATATATATGCGTAAGAACGGAATATATATTTGTAAGAACTGAATATATATGTGTAAGAACGGAATATATATGTGTAAGAACTGAATATATATGTGTAAGAACTGAATATATATTAATAAGAACTGAATATATATCTGTAAGAACTGAATATATGCGTAAGAACGGAATATATATGTGTAAGAACTGAATATATATGTGTAAGAACTGATTATATATGTGTAAGAACTGAATATATATGTGTAAGAACTGAATATATATGTGTAAGAACTTAATATATATGTGTAAGAACGGAATATATATGTGTAAGAACTGAATATATATGCGTAAGAACGGAATATATGTGCGTAAGAACGGAATATATATGCGTAAATACGGAATATATATGCGTAAGAACTGAATATATATGTGTAAGAACTGAATATATATGTGTAAGAACTGAATATATATTTGTAAGAACTGAATATATATGTGTAAGAACTGAATATATATGTGTAAGAACTGAATATATATGTGTAAGAAATGAATATATATATGTATGAACTGAATATATAAGTGTAAGAACTGAATAAATATGCGTAAGAACTGAATATATGCGTAAGAACTGAATATATATGCGTAAGAACGGAATATATATTTGTAAGAACTGAATATATGTGTAAGAACTGAATATATATGTTTAAGAACTGAATATATATGTGGAAGAACTGAATATATATGTGTAAGAACTGAATATATATGTGTTAGAACTGAATATATATGTGTAAGAACGGAATATATATGCGTAAGAACGGAATATATATGAGTAAGAACTGAATATATATGTGTAAGAACGGAATATATATGCGTAAGAACGGAATATATATGAGTAAGAACTGAATATATATGTGTAAGAACTGAATATATATGCGTAGAACGGAATATATATGTGTAAGAACTGAATATATATTTGTAAGAACTGAATAAATGTGTGTAAGAACTAAATATATATGTGTTAGAACTGAATATATATGTGTAAGAACTGAATATATATGTGTTAGAACGGAATATATATGCGTAAGAACTGAATATGTCTGTGTAAGAACGGAATAAATATGTGTAAGAACTGAATATATATGTGTAAGAACTTAATATATATGTGTAAGAACGGAATATATGTGTAAGAACTGAATATATATGCGTAAGAACGGAATATATGTGCGTAAGAACGGAATATATATGCGTAAGAACGGAATATATATGCGTAAAAACTGAATATATATGTGTAAGAACGGAATATATATGTGTAAGAACTGAATATATATTTGTAAGAACTGAATATATATGTGTAAGAACTGAATATATATGTGTAAGAACTGAATATATATGTGTAAGAAATGAATATATATGTGTATAAACTGAATATATATGTGTAATAACGGAATATATATGTTTAAGAACTGAATATATATGCGTAAGAACGGAATATATATGCCTAAGAACTGTATATATATAAGTAAGAACGGAATATATATGCGTAAGAACTGAATATATATGCATAAGAACTGAATATATATGCGTAAGAACTGAATATATATGCCTAAGAACTGAATATATATGCGTAAGAACGGAACATATATGCGTAAGAACGGAATATATATGCGTAAGAACGGAATATTTTCGGAAGAACTGAATATATATGCGTAAGAACGGAATATATATTTGTAAGAACTGAATATAGATGTGTA
>JAWPHD010025257.1:0-16848 GCA_037043455.1 Cyrtodaria siliqua
AAGAAACATCTTTTGAGTAATTACTTGATATACTATTTTCATTCTAAACATGCATAAGCAAGTCGTAACATCCAAGTCGTAACATGCAGGTAAACACCACGGTCAATTCTAAGGTCCCATGTTGGACATTTTGTTTTGATGACATATATATAATATTTGATTGGCATATATAATAAAACATGCTTATTCAGTCAGAAGACAGTTTTTGAAAATCTTGTTCAGAAATATCAAATAAGCAATACATTCTGGTAACCGCAATGTAAGCATCTGGCATTCTGACTGGTATTCTGGTATTCTGTGAATGCTGCATTTCCTGTTCGGCTTTTATACCTACATTTGTTAACAAATTAACTTCTTAATAAGTATCAACGTTGTTTATACATACCCACAGACCACAAACCGCAGACTGTAACAGTTATTACCCACCGAGCCATCACTCAGTATGTTTAGGCAATAACGAAAGTCTCTTACCACGATTTAAGTAGCAAGGTGTTAATACCATACGAGACATTCCATTAATTGTGTTACACGTGCGAGTACTAAGGCGTTAATAAGACACGAGGCATTCCATTAATTATTTTACACGTGCGAGAAGTAAGGCATTAATACAATACGAGACAACATTCCATTAATTGCGTTACACGTCCGAGTAGTAAGGTGTTAATGCAATACGAGACAACATTCCATTAATTGCGTTACACGTGCGAGTAGTACTGTGTTAACACAATACGAGGCATTCCATTAACTGCGTTACACGTCCGAGTAGTAAGGTGTTAACAAATACGAAACTTTTTTTTTTTAATATCGATCACCAAATTAATGGTAATCCATTTATTCACCCCGTAATAGGTCTGTGAGGGTCGGGGTGGGCCACCCCTCAACAAACCGTACAGATATAGATGTAATATGCATAATATTTATTATATATGAACAGTTTTCAAAATATTTAGAAGGAAAAAAAAATGCATATCTTGATTAGAAACTATATAAATGGGGAGGTTTTTTTATATTTCTTTACAATATTCAAAAGAAGATTTAAAATACAATTTTGATAGAAGGGGCTCTCTGCAATCTGAAGGTCTTTCAAAAAAAAAAAAAAATTGTATTTACAAATACACCAGATTGCTGTGTGTCCCTTTAAATCTTGATATTTACAAAATTTTCAAAATATTTATTTTGTTACTTTAATACGCCTTCATTGATAATTGTAAAGAAATATTTGTGTTTTTTCAAAACCCAGCATATATATCTTGTATAAATAATTGTTTAACGTAGATAGATACAATGCTAACATAATCAATAAACAAATACGAAACTTTGCATTAATTGTGTTACACGTGTGAGTAGTAAGGCGTTAATACAATACGAGACATTCCATCAACTGCGTTAAACGTCCGAGTAGTAAGGTGTAAATACAATACGAGACATTCCAGTAATTGTGTTACACGTCCGAGTAGTAAGGTGTTAATACAATACGAGACACTCCATTAATTGTGTTATCCGAGTAGTAAGGTGTTAATACAATAAGAAACATTCCATTAATTGTGTTACACGTCCGAGTAGTAAGGTGTTAATACAATACGACACATTCCAGTAATTGCGTTACATGTCCAAGTAGTAAGGTGTTAATACAATACAAAACATTACATTAATTGTGTTACACGTGCGAGTAGTAAGGCATTAATACAATAGGAGACAACATTCCATTAATTGCGTTACACGTCCGAGTAGTAAGGTGTTAATGCAATACGAGACAACATTCCATTAATTGCGTGACACGTGCGAGTAGTACTGTGTTAATACAATACGAGGCATTCCATTAACTGCGTTACACGTGCGAGTAGTAAGGCGTTAATACAATACGAGACATTCCATTAAGTGTGTTACACGTCCGAGTAGTAAGGCGTTAATACAATACGAGACATTCCATCAACTGCGTTAAACGTCCGAGTAGTAAGGTGTTTATACAATACAAAACATTACATTGATTGTGTTACACCTGCGAGTAGTAAGGCATTAATACAATACGAGACAACATTCCATTAATTGCGTTACACGTCCGAGTAGTAAGGTGTTAATGCAATACGAGACAACATTTCATTAATTGCGTTACACGTGCGATTAGTAATGTCTTAATATAATACGAGGCATTCCATTAACTGCGTTACACGTGCGAGTAGTAAGGTGTTAATACAATACGAGGCATTCCATTAACTGCGTTACACGTGCGAGTAGTAAGGTGATAATACAATACGAATTTTCCATTAATTGTGTTGCACGTGTGAGTAGTAAGGCTTTAATACAATACGAGACATTAGATCAACTGCGTTAAACGTCCGAGTAGTAAGGTGTTAATACAATACGAGACATGCCAGTAATTTTGTTACACGTCCGAGTAGTAAGGTGTTAATACAATAAGAAACATTCCAATAACTGTGTTAAAAGTCCGACATTCCATTAATTGTGTTACACGTGCAAGTAGTGAGGTGTTAATACAAACTGAGACATTCCATTCATTGTGTTACACGTGCGAGTAGTAAGGTGTTAATACAAATTGAGACATTCCATTAATTGTGTTACACGTGCGAGTAGTAAGGTGTTAATGCAAATTGAAGCATTACATTAATAATTATGTAACACGTTCGAGTAGTAACGTGTTAATACAATGCGAGACATTCCATTAATTGCGTTACACGTCCGAGTAATAAGGTGTTAATACAAATTGAGACATTCTATTAATTATGTTACACGATTTCATTGATAGTGATTTTTATATCGGGAACGTACCCACTATCAGCGGAATATCATTTTGTAATTTAATACAGACAGTTACAAATTAATGCTTTGTGAATAAACTGTTTATTTTTATTAATGTAATTAAATATCAGTACAATTTGAGAGAGGTTGCCTTAGAACATATTAAACATCGACGTGATAGTTCCGGGGCGTTTTATTGATCCCTAACATCCTATAAGCCTTTGGTAATATATAAAATATCACTATTTGTTATCATGACGTTACCTCTTTGCTATGGTTTCTGTAACTTCATATTGGTTATAGAAGGTAATTTCAGGATAACTTGTTTTTCTCAAAAATAGAAAAAAGATACGAAAAATTATGCTCATTTACTGTAAAATGTTAAAGAAAACAAAACATTAAACCGTCGTAAAGATCAGTATGCGCATTCCGTCGACATAAACACTTTATATTTCACTATCCCATACTTAACCGTCAAATATGGTAGCCTGACAAAAACAAGGAAACATTTAACGGACATCGCACTAAAACTCAGGAAAGAATCTAACGACCACCGCACATCTCATAAGTAATACGACTGTTGACAAAAATAATGAGAAACATCCTTTTTTGAAATCTCATTAAAAAGATGTATAATGAAGATGATTCAAATGATATGAACTGATATTTATAAACTGGGTAAACCAGTTCATTATATCGTGATCGTGTAAAATAGTTTAAATACCAATATTCGTGAACATACGGGTAGTATTACATCAGCTATTTGAGAGGTACTTGGGGGTCAATTTGTTATAAGTTCATTATACGGTCACATTCCTTGGGTGTAAATTTAAGCATCTAAACATATTTACTAACATCAACAGGTAATATGAACTATTTGTAAACACTGATCGCCTTGTATTTACGTTCATTCATGTTTTAAGATAATGTTCTCCATAAACTATGTGTTCAGACAATCATTTAGTACAACAGGGATTTAGTCGAAAAAGTAAAAAAAATACTTCTTGGCTTTATATTCATATTCTTGCCTTGCTGTTTATTAACATTGTAATTGTTGTTTGTGTTAATGCGTGTTTTTGGTTGACTGTGTTCTGTGAAAAGCTAAATTTCCTTTTCGATTTTTATACCGCATTTTAATACAAATTCTAAAACCTCCGATCAGTATTACATCATGTCTTACTCTTAAAATTTCTGATAAAGAACAACACACGAAATAAACAGGTAAAGATTGATTTGTCTGACATCCCATTAAATCATTCGAGACACTATCAATCAATGATTTTTTTCAGG
Organism: Cyrtodaria siliqua; assembly: GCA_037043455.1. Taxonomy (NCBI): domain Eukaryota; kingdom Metazoa; phylum Mollusca; class Bivalvia; order Adapedonta; family Hiatellidae; genus Cyrtodaria; species Cyrtodaria siliqua. The sequence goes on from JAWPHD010025257.1 coordinate 4,048, forward strand.
TAGCAAGGTCAGAAAGTTCAACATGTCGATGGTTGTCTGACATCTCATTAAATCTTATTATGTGTTCTCAGTTTGTCACTTTATAATGAAGTCAGTGCGTATATAACACTTATATGATACTTTTCCAGTATGAAAGGTAATGTAACTAAGTAAATGGTTTAATCGAGATATGCAATGTAAAATACAACACAATGACATAATATATATAAGTAAATTTATACTCATTACGTGGTCCGAGTATTAACTTTCATACCCTATCCAACCCCTTTTCCAAGAAGTGAAAACAGGGTTAGCTGGGTTATGAAAAAAACCCTTAATTTAGGCTTTAAAAAGCTTGCAGATTGTAAAATTAAAACATTTAATAGGTAGTTTTAAACAGGTTATCACATTTTTTCAGTAAACTGTTTTTAAACGTGTTTTATTGTCGAAATATCCGTTGTACAATCTTGCTTATATAAGCTTTCCCATCGCTTAATGGAATTAAAGTGGGACCGCGTAATGTGTGTATACCATGTGATTTTCTTATTTATATTCTTTATAAATACTAATTTCATGAGCAAATCATACTGGCGCATAACTATAACGTTCATCATATTCTAAGAGTGTACAATTGCACAAATATACTCGGCATTTTCAGACAATTAGATAATTATTAATAAAATGTACTGTAACTGTTAGTGGTAAATTAAAATACAAAAATATTGACATAGATATTTTGCTGCAAAAATACCACATAGAGGATACTTTCCCATCCTAAATCGTTATAATAATGAGAATTCAATGGACTAGTTCATGTAAGATCGTAATATTTATGACAATTTAATAACTTATTTTTTTATTAAACGTGTTATTCTGTTCGTGTTGGTTGTTGACTGTGGTCCTTAAATGCTGCATTTCTAGTTCGAAGTTTATAGAAGAAGAAGATTTTATTCATAAATCTATAGGCCATAGGCCCGTGAGATACTACAAATGCACATATGACAAAGCAATAAACATGTTTACAGTTCTAAGTATTTACATGAACATTATTCTGTTATAAACGTAATATTATATTATTTGTATTCCTTATTATTAGAAATAACGAAGAAGGTGACACAATTTTGATGTTACAAAGTATTGCAAAACATTTCGAACATAATTAATATAACACTCCCAAAGTGGTAGTGTCCCACAAATGCAGCAGGATTGGTGATTTGGTCTGTCCATACCTTTATATTAAAAAAGATTATTATAATAGACCTAGTATGTTTAAATTCTTAGAACTATTGCAGACACAGGATAAGAATATTGTTATAAAGTTAGCAAAATATATTAGTACAGCTTTATATCCACTTGTTCAACAGTCAACCACAAACACACACAGAAACAAAGATCACATTTAAAGATGAATAAAAGGCCAAATAAGACATTACAAACACAAAAGGGTTGACAATATTGCTACCGCCTTTGAACGGTCTGCTTCTTTTATCTCAGTGGCAAAAAAGTCAGTGACAAAAAAGGCCGCTGGGGGTTTAAACCAGGTTCTAGGGTGCACCAAACCTCACACTTACCCTACTGTCAACCCAATAAAACGGGACATTGTAAATAAAGAAACCCCGCCATGAACTATTCTCTAAACAACAAGGCAGCATTAATAGGCAATATAAGTAAAACTAACAACTGAACATTTGAAAATTAAAAAATAAATAAAATAATACACATTGTGTTATTCACAAGACTTGCCAACCATATTGTGTTTGTGGTGTCGTGTTTGTTGTATCGTGTTTGTGGTCTCGTGTTTGTGGTATCGTGTTTGTGGTATCGTGTGTGTGGTGTCGTGTTTGTGGTATCGTGTTTGTGGTGTCCTGTTTATCCTCGTTAGTTTTGTTTATTTTGGGCGCGTGTTTTGGTTGATTGTTTCTGTTTATCCTCGTTAGTTTTGTTTATTTTGGGCGCGTGTTTTGGTTGATTGTTTCTGTTTATCCTCGTTAGTTTTGTTTATTTTGGGCGCGTGTTTTGGTTGATTGTTTCTGTAAATGCTATATTTCGTGTTCGACTTATTAACTATTTTTATTTTCGGAATACCCAATTATTCCTGTTAGGGAAAATGCAAATGATATAGTTGCGAGTATATTAAGCGGCTTTCTATGGCATCTTTATTGTGCCAACCAAATGCAGCCATATTAACCCCGAACCCAAAGGAACGCATTAACAATGCAATTGCACTAGGAACGTAAACATAGTTATAAGTATGCGCTAGAAACAATAAAGAGTTACGTTCCATTGTTGACAATTTACATTTTTAAACGTTTTTTCTTTTTGGTCTTTAATATTTTCAATACTGATGTTTTGATTTAGTTTGTGGTTCCGTGCGGACATTATTTGCCATTGCGTCTGCGTATTAATTCCTTTTTAATTTGAATATATTTTAAAGTGAATATATAATGTTTTTAGTGATGAACCTGGTCAAGATTATTTATTATGTTCCATTTAACTACCTGTTTTGAAATAAAGTTGATCATAAACATGAACTTTAAATAAGTTTTCAAAAGGAAACTACAGTATTTTTACAAAAAATCCCATCTGCCAGGGAATGAGTAGCTGCAACAAACATAACGATGAAAGAAATAGTATAAGTAAGAATACATGTGGCATTCATAGTCAACCAAACACACGCATTCAGTATAAACAACAAACACAAGGGAAAATAAAAGCAAAGTATGCGAAACCACAAACACAGAAGGGTTGACAATAGGGTATTACAATAGGGTATTACAATAGGGTATTACAATAGGGTATTACAATAGGGTATTACAATAGGGTATTACAATAGGGTATTACAATAGGGTATTACAATTATCTGAACGTCCCTTATGACATTGGACATCTTGCTACTCAAACCATGGTAAGATATATCTTTATCTGTACCAGCCATTTATAATAGTAGACGATAACATCATCATTTTTTATAAAGAATACCTGACCTGTGAAATATGGGTGGATTAACATTTAGTTGATAAAATTACCAGGTGTCTTTGAAACCAAAAAGCGCACCTAGTTACATAAAAGCTAAAAACGCTTTTTGTACATAAATTCCATTTCATAAAACACTAAACAAGTTTGAAATTATTTTTGATAACAGCTTTATTAACTAGATTTTGCCTGAAGCGACATCAACCAGATGTTTGTTAATTTATAATTGCTTAAGCGTATTTGAAGGACCCTACATGAAGGAAACCTTCAACACTTAACATACTCCTGCATGACAATCATTTTTCTAGCAGACAAAAATAAAAGCAAACAAAAAACAAACAACAACAACAACACCAACAAAAACAACAACAACAACAACAAAAACATCAACGTTAAGTGCTACTTTGTGTTGTGTGACGTTAAGTGCCACTTTGTGTCATGTGACGTTAAGTGCCACTTTGTGTCATGTGACGTTAAGTGCCACTTTGTGTCATGTGATGTCATGTTATGTCATGTGACTTTAAGTGCCACTTTGTGTCATGTGACGTTAAGTGCCATTTTGTGTTAGTGCCACTTTGTGTTATGTGACGTTAGTGCCACTTTGTGTTATGTGACGTGTGCCACTTTGTGTTTTATGATGTTAAGTACCACTTTGTGTTATGTGACGTTAAGTGCCACTGTGTGTGAGACGTTAAGGTTGCGTACAGCTAAATATAGCCTGGCTGAAGCCCCGCCTTTTGTTGTGTACGATTCAGTACAGAAGTGAAAGTTCACAGAGTTCACAGAGGTCAGCAGGTATAACTTTGAAATATTCAATATGCATTTTCAGGAAGGATAAACTATAGGTAAAATAATCCCCATCAGCTAGGATCATTAAATTAACAACAATTTTTTTTTTTTTAATGTTTTTGAAAATTTAACATCCATTGAAATTGCATGTCAATATTCAGTGCGGATTCAATAGTGTTTGTAAACACAGACATGTGCAGAGAGGTTGAGCAGAAAAAGTTGTATTTTTCACACTTTCAAAGGCTTTGTGATGGAAATATCTATGAAATAAGGTAATTTAAAGAAAATCTGTTGTATCATTCTTGAGATATTAGCTGACAGGTGCAACAGGAGGTCTATGGGAAAGTATTTAGTTTTCTGCAACCTATAGGCTAGATTCTGCATATGGTAAAAGTGAAAGTAAACATACTTTTTTTCTAACACAATAATTTGAAAGCGTGAGAAATGTTAAAATATGGTGTATTTTGACTTTTCTTATAACTCTTTTCATGATTTTTAAATATTTCAAAGTTTTATGATGCAAAATAGGTATTTTAAATTATTTTATTAAAGGTTGTGGACACAAAATTAGCCATACCTGACACCTGGTATACACAATTGGCCTGTAATGCACATGTTTGACACAGTTAAAGATATATATAGTAAGTTTTTTCATTTCTGAGGGCTTTGCATACGTTGTTTGGCAAAAATGTCAGTAAGCGACAATCTACATCTTTCCGAAAAGATGTCGAAAAGCCGCTTATGTCTGTTTTGAAAAAGATGTTGAGGTAAACTCTGACTTTGAGTTCATCGCTTCTATACGGTTAGTGTCGATATGCAAATATTTTATGCGGTTTAATACATTTTACAAATTAAATTATTTAGTTGGCATAAAATATGACCTTTTCCATGCTTTTTCAAAGGTTTTATTTACCCCACCCCCTTCATTTTAATGAATTTTCATGGATCTGTACTTTAAACAGTGCTTACTGGTTGCATGCATGTTTGCATGAAAATGACCTGTAAATATGCTACAAACAATATCTAATAAAACAAATACTATAAATAGTACAGTAACAGTCAATCTTGTGTAATGAGCATATTGTAAAACATGGCATGGCCCTAAAAATGGAGTTGGGGAGGATAGTATCAGAATTATTTTTTGTCATTTTTAAACTGAAAAGTTGCATTTTCTTGATGGTTTCACATATAGAAACTGCTGAATAATGTTAATTAATTAATTCATTTGAAGGCAGATTTTGAATATGTACAAAAACAGTGGCATTTTTATGGTAAAATCTGCTATTTTGACCCGTGAAAATCACAAATATCATTTTTGAGTAGATATTATTTTCAAGATAGCTTCAACTGGTTAAACATCACATGTTGTTGATGAAATTGATTTAAAATCACTTTATTTGAAGCAAAAGATTGGAACGGTTGTCGATATATGGAATTTTGAAGATTCTGGATTTACGCGTAAAAACCGAAGGAATTTTGCCTAAGCCGAAGCTATTTTAAGCCCTCATATTTTGTCGAAAAGGATTTTTTTCTAAAAAAGAATGGTTTAATTGTTCTCAGATTAAATGTATCAACAAATTTAGCCAGAAAAAATACCTTCTGTCAGGTCTGAATGTCTCTCTATAGGTTGCGTACAGCTAAATATAGCCTGGCTGAAGCCCCGCCTTTTGTTGTGTACGATTCAGTACAGAAGTGAAAGTTCACAGAGTTCACAGAGGTCAGCAGGTATAACTTTGAAATATTCAATATGCATTTTCAGGAAGGATAAACTATAGGTAAAATAATCCCCATCAGCTAGGATCATTAAATTAAATAAAAAATATTTTTTAATGTTTTTGAAAATTTAACATCCATTGAAGTTGCATGTCAATATTCAGTGCGGATTCAATAGTGTTTGTAAACACAGACATGTGCAGAGAGGTTGAGCAGAAAAAGTTGTATTTTTCACACTTTCAAAGGCTTTGTGATGGAAATATCTATGAAATAAGGTAATTTAAAGAAAATCTGTTGTATCATTCTTGAGATATTAGCTGACAGGTGCAGCAGGAGGTCTATGGGAAAGTATTTAGTTTTCTGCAACCTATAGTGCCACTTTGTGTTATGTGACGTTAAGTGCCACTTTGTGTTATGTGACGTTAAGTACCACTTTGTTTTATGTGACGTTAAGTGCAACTTTGTGTTATGTAACGTGTGCCACTTTGTGTTATGTGACGTTAAGTGCCATTTTGTGTTAGTGCCACTTTGTGTTATGTGACGTTAAGTGCTAGTTTGTGTTATGTGACGTTGAGTGCCACTGTGAGTTATGCGCTTAATACCATCTCACCTCAGCGCTTATTTATTATTGAATAACACTAGATATAAAAGTCGAACAAGAAATGTAAAATTCAAGGACATGTTAAAGAAACGATGATTTTTCTAACAGACATGTTAAAGAAATGATGATTTTTCTAACAGACATGTTAAATAAATTATGTTTTTTTTAACAATCAGCACAACTAGTATAACATTTGGATAGTTAAATAAAGCACTAATGCGGTTATCCTCATTGTTTTATTGTGCTCGTTATTGAATCCATAAATTTTCAATTAAGAAAAAACAACAACACATAAGTCACATTCTTTCGTGGTTGGACCACCTTCCGAGTTATTACAAATCGCTTTTGTACACAAGTAATAGTGCAACATTTTGTAAGTTTTGAAACAAAGAAGTAACACGTGTACAATAATCTATTTATCTATTTCTTCTATATTAACTAGTTATAATAATAAACGAGTGCATGGTATATGAATACGCTATATAGGGGGTGGATTTCACACACAATTGATAAAATACCACGGTGTATCTTTGAATAAAGAAGTGCACCAACTTACCCGAGATACCGGTTTGGTTGAATAAATTAACGTTTTGTAAAATGAGTTACTTTAAAACGTAAATTGATGGATGTTAAAATTCTGTTTTAATTTTCTCAAAGCTATTATCTGGATATTTTGCGATAAAGTTGTATATCTAACATTCCATGATCATTTTACAAAATTAATCAGAAAATTAGTCAGAAAAAGATACGACCCTTTAGTCTTACAGCGCAATCCACGTCTACAGTCAGTCACTCCATGATTGGTGCTGCACCTTCTGAAACCCTGAACGGGGAGGTGGGTGCATGAACCTTCGTCCCTCGGGTTTTCTGGTGGTACCCTAGATTGGGTTGCTCTTAGGCTGAAACTGCTGTGGTTGTTCAGTACAATTCTGGATACATCCTGATGTGTTTCTAATTATGTTTTTTATATATCTTTACAATAACATATACGTGTATCGTTTCATAGTTTCTCTGGATGTGGACTTTATTGTTAGAGATTGCCTTTTGATGGGATGTACTTTTATTTAAACTGTCTTGTCAATTTGAGAGCTGAAGACAGGATAATAGCGAGGTTGTGTACACTTAAAATCGATTTAAGCTAACCAGTAGGCAATATTGCGTACTGACCGTTCCAAGTCGGTTACCCTGTCGTCACCACTCTTTCTGGTGTGTATTGTCTTTTTCATTGCATAGTTAATTTGCTCTTGGTTTGTGGTGCAGGGCGGATCTACGGTGCCATTGCGTTTGGGTGCTATGATTTCTACAGGACCATTTTTCTCATTTTAGTAAAATAAAGAGAGGCAACTATGTGTATCCTGGTTTTTAGCAGTTTAATAAATCAATAAATCAATAATAAATGGACAACATGCATAACGGTTAAATGCCAGTGGATGAATGCTTTATTTATTTGTTATGAGTATATGAAGTTTGTTTAAAGATGAATAAAAGGCCAATTAAGACATCATAAACACAAAAGGGTTGACAACAGGGCCACCGCCTTTGAACGGTCAGTGGCAAAAAATACCGCTGGGTGTTTGATTTGATTAAAAATAACCTGTAGACCGAATATCCTGTCTTCACCACGCTGTATGTTGTGTATTGTCCACTCTTTTGCCTATTTAATTTGCGATTTTGACTCTGTGGTACAGTGCAGACCTACCTTTGGTGCTGTGACTTATATAGCACCATTTATCTCATTTTTGTTTATATGAAGAAATATTTCTCGAAAGGGCAGGTTAATTGTGTTTATTCTTTTACGCATGAGCGACGGTGAATGAATGAAAGAACAAAAGGGCCCGGTTTCCAGGTGGTTTTGTCTTTAAAATAGATACTAACGGTTGACTTTATAGTTTATCAATGCAGGCGCACTCATTCTCGAGAGAGCCAGGTCTTATTGTTCAAACTAGTTGATTCCCTAACCACTCACACACATCCGCATTTTACCACTGGCCGTGCCAAGCCCGTGCCAAGGCCGTGCCAATATTGTTAACGTGTTTATGTTTGTGGTATTGCATACTTTTTCTTTATTTATATTTGTAATATGTGTTTTTTGTTTTGAATAAATGGTTTTGATTGACTGTGTTCTGTGAATGCTACATTTCCCGTTTGACTTTTATACCTATGTGTATTATTACGTCATAAACTAATTGAATGTTGTTTATCGGCTCATCAACACAGTATAGGTTATTTAGAGCCGCCCCAGAGAGAAGGGAAGGATACATAGGAATCCGGGAACCTGCCCTACTCTTATTATCGAATAGATTCCTATGGTTCTTTTACGTGCTCGGAGGATAGACCGATACACGGGACCGCCCGGTTTACGTCCCCATCCGACGGACGATCGTCATAAACGAACACATCGGCAAAATACTCTACTTCTTGAATTACAAATAAAGAAACTCGCTTTTGAATATCTTTTATTATATAGTTCATTGAAAGTTTACACCCGCGTATATTTACTATAACGTTTTACTATAATTTCCGTATAAGGACATATCGTAAAATGTACGACTTGTAAAGCATGACGGACGGGTCTATTTAGAGCGCATTGATGAAATATAATCGCTTATATCGTTTAGTGTCGGATGTTTAAACGATACTGTACACGTGTTTATGTGCGTGTTTTTTTTTTGGTTGGCTGTTGTCCTTGAATGCTACATTTTATATCTACTTTTACACAGATGTACAGTTATTCCTAAACTGCAACAACAGATTAATCGACATGTGTCATTGATATTTAGTTTTTATTCATTTTCTATGGGTTAATGGGGCATATGGCAATCTTAAGATGTTTGAAATGGGTGTCTCGATTTATATATCCAGTATCATTTTTACTTTTACCCCGGTAAGATTTAAATAAATCAAATTTTAAGTATTCACTATTTAGTCTTATTATACTATAAGATTTAATACATTATTGGTGCAATAATATCAAAAATTAATAATATGCAAAAACAAATTGCTTAATACTATTCTTATAATTAATATTAATGACTGAACAAATTCAAGTTCTGCAGAAAAAACTAGAGGGACGCTGTGAGATTTGATTTTTTTTTAAAGATTGCCGTGTGTCCCTTGAAGTTAATATGGAACGACAGGGGTTGTTCCAGATAATCAAGACTTCATAAGGGATGTTTTAAGTTTCCTTAACTATACATAATTATGTCGTACTATAGACAAAATGATTTAATAAATAATTACCTATTTGAATAAATCCTAAATTAAAAATATACTATTCTTTTTGAAGTACCATGACAAAACCAGCCTATGAATTAAAAGAGTCATTCAACATATACACGTTTCACCTTTTTTAACCTAGTGACCCCGGGACTGGAGGTCACCCTAGTGACCCCGGTACTGGAGGTCACATGGGTACAAAATGGAACATCAAAAAGCTGTGTCATGCTGGTTATTAAATTCAATGTCTTTGGGAGTAATTTAGAATAAACTGGATTTCTATCCTTCTGAATTCTGCTTTTCGAATACAATACAATAAACAACGTTTTGATGCATCAATTCCACATGCCCCTCCCATGTTGACGGGTAAGAGTTATTTATAGTTGTATTAACTCATCTTTGTCTTTAGCACAACATACTTATTAATCCATGATCATTTTCTGCGTTTTTTTCAGCTTAAAACATGTGTCTTCGAAGGAAACCAGCCATCGTTTGTGAAATGTGACATTTACGAAGCTATACGAAATCTGTACTTGCAAATATTCTGATTAAAAAAGGAAAGCGTGCACTCAAAGTTTCACAATCAGCCTCAGTACGAATATCACACTGCTGTAAATATTTACGTCATACATGGGGCTCTTCCCCACCCCCTCACCCCCTTTTGGTACGCAGTATTGAGGGCACATTTAGAGAGTATTCAGGTATTCAGTACCCACGGCCCGGGTTAAAATAGTATTCACTACTCGGGTTATCCATGTTAAATAGTATCCAGTACTTGGGTCTAAAATGAAGGAGTATTCAGTAGTACTCAGCTCTAAATTAGAGAGTATTCAGTACTCGTGGGGTAGGTGTGCGGTGTGGGTGGTGCGGGGGGGGGGGGTGTGGACACCCACATACATGTGTTCAAACTTTATGTTTCAGAAGAAGTTGAAAGTTTGATATCAATGAGAAATTTGAGAAAACCAGCAATTAACAAAATGACAGTTATCTTGTGTTTCTCCATTCAACTTCATACTTTATACTCTTCCAAATTTGCACAATATCTTTCAGTATTGCGCATGTGCAACTTGCATATTATTTAGAAGGATTGGTTCTTAAAAATCGTACGGTCTGGTGGGGATCTCTTTTTGATTAAGTTGATAAATTATTGAATCATCAACAATTTATATGAAATATATCTTCCAAAATTTAAAAATCGTGATTATTTGAAAAATAAAGAGGGCAAACACAGCGATTTACGATTTGGGAAACATTTTCTATGCTTGGTTTGCAACATCATACGCATTAATAAATACTGCATATGATGATTACACAATAGTATTTATTTATGACCGTTGCGTATAGCCTACCAGTATTTATTTTGTTTTAATTTATTGTTTTATTAAAAATAATGTGCAAAAACACTTACACACAAGCTGCAAATAGTCTCAATCCCTATGCCACATTTGCGTACAACATAGCACAGACCTTCAAGTCGTCTGCATATGATGATTACACAATAGTATTTATTTAACTGTCAACACAGACTTTTTCTTTCTCTGGTACCGTTGTGTCAGTGTCATCAACCGATTAGACATATTTATATGTTATGCGCAAAATGAGAATATGGTCAATTCCAAAATTGCTATGCGCAAAGTAAGATTATTTTTTTTTAATGCGCGGCATTATAGGAATTCTCAAAATGCGCGGTTCAATTCCGGAATCGCCCGTGCGCAGAGTAGGAATTTGGACAAAGTAGGAATATTTTGGTTCTAGTTGTTAATTTGAATTTGTGGCTCAAATATTTTGCTTGTATATACAATAAAAGCTATAAAGTATGTTTAAATTGCAAGTATACACGTGGTACAACGTGTGTTTATTCATTGTCTATAAAATGTATATTAATATCCACTATTTATAAAGTATCATTCAAATGTCATTACTAGCAATACCATAAACTAGTAATTTGTTCTCAAACGGTCTGTGTAAATTATTGTTTTAGTACATTTGGTAGATGACAGATGTTCTGGACAATAAGACAATTTGACATTTAATATATGTGTATACCTTATCAGTATAATAATTTAATACATATGATTAAAACATGCAAATGCAATTAGTAGTAGTAGTTGAAGCTTTAATACCTGATGCAGTTATCAGATGTGCAATATTTGACTTCTTTTTGTGTATGCAAGTATATACGAAGGTATATGGCACCAAAGCAGGGTCCCATGTTTGTATAAAGAGATCATAGGAAAGTCTCTAAAATATATTATATATGGAATGCCCAGTTTGACCCACTGTTAGATATATTATTGTCTGTGTCACGTTTATTTTTTATTTTTTCTAGTAGCCGGATTGCCCAGCAAATCCAGGCTTATGGTTTGGCGATTTACGTCTATCTGTCCGTCCGTCCGTATGTCCGTCTACGCGTTTTGACGTTTTGGTAAACGTTTTTGGTTAAAGTTTTTGTTTTTCCCCAAAGACGAATTGCCGAAAAGCATTGAAACTTGGAACACATGTTCAGATAAAATGGCTAATTCGTAATCCGGCGTTTGCACCACTATGATTCACTTGTTTATGTTTTTTTAGCCATAATGCATATCCTTATTTCAGTAATAGAAATCCGCTATTGTTTGAAGGCTTCAACTTATTTTCTCAATAATTAAGTTCATGTTAATTATTTACCATACCAAACTATGATTTTTTTTTAATATATTTTATCTATTTATAACAGACGGATGAAACAATTAAGCATATGTAATAGAAATAAATAGGTTTCAAAACACTATATTCCTTTTCAAATCCCAACACAAATTCGTACTGCGCAAAACATTCTCAAATTGCGCATACACTTGGTGCATATTTTATATCAATTAACCCCTTACGCAATTCCGGAATAGTCCTGCACAATTCCGGAATCGTCGGGCATAAGAGTTCTTTCTTTGCGCAGAGCAGTTCCGGAATCGTCCATATTCTCGTATTGCGTATAACATATACACAGTGACATACAGATGACATCATGTAATACATACTACGGCGATAAGAGTTTCCATGTATGATTTACTCTCTTCCCTGACTCTCCCTGACTCATATACCAAACCTCCCACAATGTTATATATCGCTTATGAACTGTAAACATTTATTGTGCAGACTGCGATAATAATCATCTGTTGAAATATTCTTGGTGTTTGTTTGCAATGTTACGTTGTCACTTGTCTAAGGTTCCGCTTTGTAGTTAAATGCATTATGTAATTTACAAGATTTTTGTGAAATCCAAAAAAAAGAAAAGAAATAGGCAGAGTTGATAATTGATGTTAACAATAGAATAGGCGTCATAATGTTGTAATTCATATACCGTTGGAAAGATACATTCGTGTCACTTTAAAAACCGAAAATGTTATTAAACTCCAGAATAAGTTGACAGACAAATAGTGTCGTAATATACTGAGGAGTCAGTGTTAAAATCGTGCAAAAGTGTTAACAATAAATGAGACACAGTGAATATCGTATTTTAAAATGGGTATAACGCTGTACAGAGGCACATGTTA
>JAWPHD010025258.1:0-16840 GCA_037043455.1 Cyrtodaria siliqua
TAAGTTCAGTTCAACTGAAATAAAACAGTGAGCTAAATCGTGAATGACTCGTGAATTGATTTTTACTGTTAAGAATTATCTTCCCAAAGTACAAATATGGAATATGGATTTTTTGGACTCCACATCTAATCCCACAGTACAAATATGGAAAGTGGATTTTTTGGACTCCACCTCTAATCCCAGAGCACAGTTACAGAATACGGATTTTTTTGGATTCCACATCAATTGAATATAGATTTATGAAACTGTAGATACCAGACGGAGTACAATATGAAACTAATTTATATATTTTGTATTAAAGCTACTGTTTTGAGTACAATAGTGGAAATATGGGATTGTCACATGGTTAAAAAGACAGAAAGAGATTGGTTATATGTATACAGGTGTGAAATAAACTATTTATCTGCACATACCTGCAAACTGTTGCACACAGCAAATGCGTATTGCACCCACAGAGTTCTGTTGTTGAAGTTGAATATCCCAATTATCCACGTGCATCCCATCAACGGCATCAGAACACACAGGCAGCGTACACTTGTTCTAAGATAGAAAATACATCTCGTAATTTTAATCAAAGACCCCAGATAGTGAAGATTCATTAACAGCGCATAAATTAAAAAGAGTACACAAAGCGCAATATCACAAATAACATTCAAATATACAACTATAGAATCTGTATCACGTCCTGATCTATTTTATGATGCGCACTTATTTCTACGTAGCTACAACTATATTGCTTCATTATTGTGTCGAACTAAAATCCCACTAACTTAAACCTTATTTACATAAGCCTTGCGTTACATATATACACAGAAATCCTTCTTCGTGTTATTGTGTTAATGTGCGGTTCATGTCGAAACGACAATTTCTTAACATACATGTGTATCTCAAAATATCTTTGCCTTGGACGTTGGTTATCTCTCCTTACAAAAACATAAGCAAATTAATGGCATTTTCGCATAAAAGATAAAAAAGTAGACTAAATCATTTGACTTTCATATTGATTTATATTTTTTTCGCAGGAATTACCGTACATTTTGGTTTTGCTATTTTAAATAAATACACTTAATCACAACACTTTGTTACAGGATCGATATCTTTAACAAGAAGATATAAGTTTGAAGATATCAATAGATGTGAAATAGTAGACATGATTTTGGAACATGAGTATTATTTACTTACAACACCTTCTCTTTGAGGGATTTTTGTGACTGTGTACGCGTTGCAAACATCCTTTTCATGATTACCACAATCAGGACACTGTTGATCTGGAACAAATGTATGTAGTGTTCTATGAGCTGTATAACGCAACTCAGTTTGAATGAATTTGCTAATCAAATGGGAACTTGAAGAATACATGCAAACCAAGAAAGGACGTTATCATTTTATGTATTACCTTGTATTCTGGCTATTGTTGAATGTAGGTATTAACGTCAAACAGGAAATGCAACATTCCCAGAACACAGTCAACCAAAAAGATTATATTAACGATAAATTAACAATAAAACCGTACATAAGTCTGATTGATATAACTTCTGCTTACCAGCAAAATAAGAAATGCCGGTCCTACGAATCCCCAAATCAAGCCGTTATTGACTGACAGCCAGCAGCTAAAAATGAAAGAATTGTTTAATGTGTTCTATTAATATCATCAACACGTGTTTATATCCTAAAAAATACTCCTTTTACTTTCACTATTAATTTACTACCTAATGTTCAATTCAAGATGCGCTATTACAGATGCATACTTGTTTGCATATATACATACGGAGTTATAAATACTGGTTAAATAAGGTATATATTTTGTCAGTGGATTTTTTTTTTTTTTTGTATGATGTTACGTCATTTTCAACATATGTAATGCTATATATGACGGTCGATTTTTTGTGATGGAGGCAGACCATCCACTTTCCTGGGTAAAACCAGTACGGTACACCTCTCGCCATCCGTAAGACTGGAGGGAGTTGTATAGTACTGGTTCTACAAAACTGACCATCATATATAACCTTACATGTGTTGAAAATAACGTAAAACACCATACAAACAAATAAAATCCACTGTCAACCAGTATTAATAGCACTAATCATATAAATGTTTCGATTACAATTATTATTGTTTAATTACAATTATGACAATAATGTCGTCGCAACGTTCGGACTATAATAACATTGAACAAAACGGATAGTTCAAAGTTCCTAACTTTATTATTATTATTTTTAGAGCTCGATTTGTACGATAGAAAGTGTTGATTATTACGGATGGTGGGAGGTATACAGTACTGGTTCTACCCAGGAACAAATTGGTGGTCTGCGTCCACCACGAAAACAATCAACCGTCATATATAGTCTAAAATGTGCTGAAATGATGTAAAACACCTTAGAACCAACCATTCAAACGTTTTTTTGATTTCGATTTAAATGTTTTGCAAACTATACTTCTGCTGTCATTGATTTTAAATAACTTGTACGATTTTAATCGTAATCAAAACATTCTGTATCGGTTAAACATGTTAAATGTGTTAAATTAATAAAGTACCGTTTAATCGAGATAGTTGCATTTAATAATTTGTACCACTAATACGTACATAATAACCAATTCAGATTTTGGTATGCATTTGACAGTCTGATATTTAAACTCATTATGGGCAAGTTTATTATTTGTGGCGAGAATTCCTTTGCCAATTCTTCAATATAATTAGTTCATAGCCTTAGACAAAACTAAAATATGTTTTTATAAATAGATTAAAACACACTCTTTAATTCATTAAAAGTGTATATTAAGTTGCTTAAATTTCATTTGAAAATACCAGGGAGTACAACAGTAACACACAATTACTCGGTATTTCAAAATTAAATGAATCTTACAACTTATCTGTCCCATAGCCTTCAAGCTGTGTTGCCCCCATGGATATACCAACAATGAACAATGGGAATGCTGAAACAATTAATTAAGTCATTTAACCGATGTATATAACGATGATGATAAGGACGACAAGGATGGTGATAATGCTGAAACAATTAATTAAGTCATTTAACCTAAGTATATAACGATAATGATAAGGACGACAAGGATAATGATAATGCTGAAACAATTAATTAAGTCATTTAACCGATGTATATAACGATGATGATAAGGACGACAAGGATAATGGGAATGCTGAAACAATTAATTAAGTCATTTAACCGATGTATATAACGATGATGATAAGGACGACAAGGATGGTGATAATACTGAAACAATTAATTAAGTCATTTAACCGAGGTATATAACGATAATGATAAGGACGACAAGGAAGGTGATAATGCTGAAACAATTAATTAAGTCATTTAACCGAGGTATATAACGATGATGATAAGGACGATAAGGATGGTGATAATGATGAAACAATTAATTAAGTCATTTAACCTAGGTATATAACAATGCTGATAAGGACGACAAGGATGGTGATAATGCTGAAACAATTAATTGAGTCATTTAACCGAGGTATATAACGATGATGATAAGGACGACAAGGATGGTGATAATGCTGAAACAATTAATTAAGTCATTTAACCGAGGTATATAACGATGATGATAAGGACGACAAGGATGGTGATAATGCTGAAACAATTAATTAAGTCATTTAACCGAGGTATATAACGATGATGATAAGGACGACAAGGATGGTGATACTGCTGAAACAATTAATTAAGTCATTTAACCGAGGTATATAACAATAATGATAAGGACGACAAGGAAGGTGATAATGCTGAAACAATTAATTAAGTCATTTAACCGAGGTATATAACGATGATGATAAGGACGATAAGGATGGTGATAATGATGAAACAATTAATTAAGTCATTTAACCTAGGTACATAACAATGCTGATAAGGACGACAAGGATGGTGATAATGCTGAAACAATTAATTGAGTCATTTAACCGAGGTATATAACGATGATGATAAGGACGACAAGGATGGTGATAATGCTGAAACAATTAATTAAGTCATTTAACCTAGGTATATAACGATGATGATAAGGACGACAAGGATGATGATAATGCTGAAACAATAAATTAAGTCATTTAACCGAGGTATATAACGATGATGATCAGGACGACAAGGATGGTGATAATGCTGAAACAATTAATTAAGTCATTTAACCTAGGTATATAACGATGATGATAAGGACGACAAGGATTGTGATAATGCTGAAACAATTAATTAAGTCATTTAACCGAGGTATATAACGATGATGATAAGGACGACAAGGATGATGATAATGCTGAAACAATTAATTAAGTCATTTAACCTAGGTATATAACGATGATGATAAGGACGACAAGGATGGTGATAATGCTGAAACAATTAATTAAGTCATTTAACCTAGGTATATAACGATGATGATAAGGACGACAAGGATGATGATACTGATGATGTCTATTACGAAGAAGAAGAGACGAATAATATGATGATAATGATGTTGATGATGGCGCTGCTGCTTTTGTTGTTGTTGTTGCTGCTCTGTTAATGACAACGTTGATGATGAAGATTAGGATAACTAAATTTGACACAATACTATTGATAATCAGTACTTTATTTAAGAAATAATAAATACGTACCTGTATTTTACCGGTGAATAAAATGAAGTTAGGAGTTCGGATGCGTAGTAATTAAATCACGAGTGCGTTAGCACGAGTGATTTAATTTCTTGTATCCGAACGATTTGGAAGCATGGCAATTTTGTTGTTATTAACATTGCATTAAAATTACTGCTGAATTTGTCTTCGAGGCGTATATTTACCAAGTGACGTCATGTAACGTGGCGGATGAAATATACGCGGGGAATTAATGGAACAGCCGTATTTTATCGTAGAATAACATACAGTTTTCACTCTTCTTTGTGTATATGAAAGACTGTGCAGGTCGTGTTAGAATATAATTTATTGTACGTAAAAATCTATTTATTCAAATATTTTTTGAGATTCATATAAAATTTGGCTCGAATTGGAATGCGTATTAATAAAAAAAAACAGTTTTACAACTTTCTCTAAAATACAATAAAATCAAATAAAAATCTCTGCATTTTTTTTTTCCAAAGATGCACTCATAACAAAAAAAGTTAATTAAAATATAATTATATAATATCTTACCCCAGGTCGATGGAATTAGCCATATCAGTCGGGATCGTTTCAAGAACGGAAACACTACTAAGATGAAGGTTTCAATTCCTTCAGCAAGCATCATACAAAATACTACCAAATAGATATAATGTAGTAGGACTGCTATCGCCGTACATGTGACCTACAAAATGAGCAAGATGAATACGAAATGAGCAAACAATTAACAAATTGGGAATGGTATACAACCAAATAAATAGATTGTAGCATGGCAGTTATCGCAGTACAGCAGATTGGATATTTTTTAGCCCATAATCTATCTGCTCGTTCAACAATATCGATTTTCTATGAAGAATTTAGATAAAAATCTCAAACTTTCTTCTAAAGCTAATAACACCGTTGTAACTGTGTCAAATTTCCTGTCACCGTGCAAGCGTCCTGACAAGTATCCACCTTTGCGCAATAACCAAGTTAGATAACATTATTTTCTTCCCGATAAATGCAAAGTTGTCATTTCCAACTTCCAATGAGGAAATTACGTTTTTTCTAGCATAAATGCTGACAAGGCTTTAACATGTACTTTTTGAATGTACTTATCAAACTGGGCAGTAGAAACCATGAATTCGAGTTCAAATTTTACCTTGTGTTCTGTTTTGTCGACGCCAGCTAGGAAAATGACATAAGATATCACCAGGGCTATTGACAAGTTTATCAGTATGACTACTCGATCAGACTTCAAATACCTGTTATGGAATGAAAATCATTATCTACATTTCCTATTTTTAACTTAATCCTTTGATGTTTGTGATATCATATACAGTGCCTTTTATTAATCCTTGTTGTTTGTTCCTTGTGTGTTTTTGGTTGACTGTCCTTGAATGCTACATTTTCTGTAAGACTTTTATATCTACTGTTACAGTATTTGTAGAGTCATTTATTGACTTATTGTATTGTGCTCAGTACGAAACCTGTTGTTTCTATTGTTATTGTTTTTTTCGCTGTGTTGCTTTAAAATGTATATACATGTTTGGTTTAACAAGTTTCTTTAATAAAGAGTAGTAACTCAGAGAAGATTATTTTCTACTAACTGAGCTAATGTCTTAAAATAAAGTCTTCAATTTAATTTAATTCAATTCGGCTGAGAGATTAACAGTCGTTGTTTCTTTGGTGTGTTTTAGGTAAGACATTTCCCTAAACCTCGTCCACCGGATTGGGACGTAAACCACATGGAAGTCCCGTCCGTGTATCGGCGTCTAACTGATCACCACTTACAAGAACCAGGGGAGGATATCCGATAGCACGAGCAGTACAGCAAGAGTCGCCGATTCCTATATGCAGTCTCATTCTCATTTCTTTCTCTGGGACGATCGAAAAACAATATAATGTGTTTATGAGCTATTAAACAGCAATTTTAAACAAGTATATACTTATTCAACAATAAAGTGAAACGTTTGTTGAACAAATTCGTTCGTTCGGTTGCGATGGAATGGTTAGTGGCAAAAATGCCCCTGGGATTTTAAACCAGGTTCTAGGTGCACCGAACCTCACCCATAGCCCATTGTCATTGAAGACACCAACACCATACACGTAAGAGAAACATTATTCAGTATAATATCAAAATGTAAAAAAAAAAGGGAACGCAAATATTTAAGATATATTAAATAACGTAAACAAAACAGAAACAAAACATATACACAAAAAAAAACACAAAACAACAAAACACACACACACACACATGCACACGCACACACACACACACACACACACACACACACAAAACAACAATAACAACAACAATGAATGAATACATGGTGTTTTACGGCACGTCGACACACAAATAGGCCACATTGTGCGCAAAAATTGATGAAAAATGAAGTATTATTTAAAAATTAGTGTAAATACACAAAGACAAAACTATTAAAAAAAATAAGGGATGATAAGGTGTAATATAAGCTATGTATGTAAATCATCAAATGCCCGTCAACGGGCATATAAACAAGTAAATACATATAAGAACACATTATAATGATTTATATAGTCTGATCTCTTTTAGGAAATCTAAAACAATACTAAAATCTACAGTATCAAATAACTCTTTCATAGTATTAACATTGTAGTACCTTTGACGCATAGGACCAAAGTCTACACATTCCAATAAGATGTGTTTGACCGTTAACGGTGCGAAGCAGGGTATACATTCTGGTATTTGCTCACCTTGTAATAAATATGAATGAGTATAACGTGTATGCCCTATCCTGCACCGGGCTACAACTTCCTCTCGACGAATGGGTCTACTAGAAGAACGCCATTCTCCGAGTAACGGTTTAATTGGATGGAGTTTATTGTTAACTGACAAATCCCAAGCGGCTTGCCAAGAGTTACGAATATATGTGTTAATACAACTTTTAAAATCGGTATAAGGTAATTTGGTATTAGTTATACGTAAATCTAATGCTAACAACAACAACAACAATACTAACAAGCAGAAATTAACTATTTAGATATACAAATGATTCAGTACAACTGTCCAGACGACAGTATATGTATAAGAGATCGGCACTCATTCTCATAAGTATCAAATCGGAATATCTGCTTTCAAAAAATGATTACTATCTCACCTCCATAAAACTATATGCAGCGTAACGGTAATAAAGAGGCATACGAGGGATATACTGCAACCCACCGTCGTCACTATGACCATTGCAACGGAAACAACATGGTTCTGAAACATTTAGTCAAAGGTAATGGCTTTTCATTTCAATTTTAAACAAAGATTGGTTTAACTTTATTTTATTTCCAATAATAAAACAAACATAACAAATGTAAATTAAGCACACTGTGAAAAAGATTTGAACGAAAGCAATAGTTTACTGAAACCAAATTGTTTATGTTCATGTTTTCTTTTGTTTATAAAAAGGTGTTTTCCCACTAACGAAAAGCTGTTAATAGCATGATATGCACATTAAACATGTTCAAGCGTAAAATAAAACACTATTTTCTGATTTCTGCCACGGTGCAAGCTTTGCCAAATAAATACTTGCAATACAATACAATATCGCGAACACTCATATAACGTGCACATATCAGTAGTTATAAATCAGCATCGCTATTTATCAGAGTATACATTTCGATGGGTTATTTCTAAGGGACGTCGGGTGATTTAATGCATATTTGACTGTAATTGTATGCACTTATACTTAAAAGACAGTCTGTACAAACATATATATAACCGTTGAAGTTGAAAAGAAACATATTTTGTTGTTAAACAAACTAGTAAAAGTTTTCAGAAAAAGACGAGTTTGCGATATGTGTAAATTTCTGTTTACCATTAAATGATTTAATAACAATGGCAACCACTGAATAATATAATAACAATACGCATGCGTATGACAACGACTGAATGATATAAAAGCAATGCGCATGTGTATGACAACTACTGGGTGATATAATAACAATACGCATGCGTATGACAACCACAGAGTGATATAATAACAATACGCATGTGTATGTCATACCTGGTGCCAGGGAGACATTAAAATGGCAAAGTTCGTAAGATGGTCACACTGACAAATTGTAACTGTTGTGTTTGTGAATATCAACTTGCAACCTTCTGTATCCCAGCTGTCACTATAATGTGTACAAGATAAGATATAACATAAGTATAATTGGGTTATCAGAAATACTTTCCGTTGCGAATCTATTTAAATTATACTGTTATGAAACAAGTAACATTTAAGACTTTTGTATTAAGATGTAGTTTAACATAAACAAGCGTTGTAGGAGAACAGCAACCGAATTGTATAATCGTTATGTATTGGGCATTTGTTTTGCTGACAGTGAATACAAGTGCGAACTTTTATTGAAATAAATTTAGGGGATTCAGAGATTGGATGAACAATTTAAGTTAAACACATCTAATCGCAAAAATAGTCTTGCAATATATTACGCCTGGGATTTTACCTGCCGTTAGCACATACTATTATATTATAGTAGGATAGCAACCTCAGAGGGAGGGAGATGAGATGAAGGATGACGTTTCCTTGCATACATGCCTCCGTCAGGAAGCATCCCACGCGAGGCAGATGTCTGTAGCCTTAAAGAGCACGAGGTCTTATCTACTTAGCTTAGTCTACCGATGGTGATTTTATGTTTGAATCAAGTTTCATTGAAAACCGCCTACGGTATCAGCGGTATGATTAAACATTGAATATTTCAAAATAATAATTATAACAAGATGCTCAAGTATTGCAGAACGAAATACGACCCTACCGGACATGTTTTAGTAACAGTGACCTTGACTTCGACAATTAATGCAATTCCAACTTGCGTTGTATATAAGTCACCTACACACCATGTTTCAGGCCAATATCTCATTTCTAATTAAATTTAAAGACAGAAACTGTTGTTATATTTTTTAGTAACAGTGAGCTTGACCTTAAACCCAGTGACCCAAATGCAATCCCAAGTTTCTTTTTTCAAATAAACTACCTGCCCATAAATTTTCATTACAATATATCATAGGTGTATTTATGTTATTTTTTAATGTAATCAAGTAGTAAATTGTCGATATATACCTTATATAATTCCAAAAGCTGCATTTCGGGTTCTTGGATTGAGTCTGTAAATAAACACTAGCGATACATTGACGAGTTATTTGTCACATTATTCTGCCTTTTTGATTATGTACTGGTTTTCGTAAATCAGTGGATCTTATCATGTTTTCAATGTTCAAAATACTTAAAAGCAATATTTGATGAGCAGTTAATTTAATGAAATCCAAAAGAGTGAATGTGTAAGCTTTAGAGAAAACATATACTATTCATGATAATACGTGTGCATGTAAGTTTATTTTTTATATTACAAAGTTTGATTTGTATTTGATTTGTGTTTGCATCTAATGTGTGTCTATAAAACTGTGAACTCTCATGTAATATTGTGTTTTAACATTTTTCTCCAGTTATATAATTAAGTCCCTTTATACTATAATTAAGTGAGTTTATACTATACCTTAAAATGTGTAAATGTTATTTCTAATGGAGGATCAAGTTTCTTGGTATCTGACGAGAGTTTCAGAGATAATACTGCAGAATTGATCTCCAGCATAGAAGTGTTATTTCTAGAATGACAAAGACAGACATGTGAGAGCAAATAAACGAAAAGCCATAAGCACAGATCAATCACAGTATATAGAGTGTAATAAACCAGTGTTTTTGAGATACGGGAAATATCTCCCGATGTAGAGAAATGTCCCCGAGGGACTATTTGTCTACCGAGGGAGATATTTTTACACCAGTTTGCACGAGAACACCAAGACGACGTTACGTAATACAAACTAACAAGTGGAACCGAAAATCTTCGTTAATTTCAGTAATCGTTATTCCCTAGTGGCGGAATCTGACGACGACGTCCGTAAACAATCGGAACGTCATTGGCGTTCCGCCACTGACGGAAAAGGCCGAGCAATGTTCCGTGCTGGGAAATATCTCTCACTGGGAGATATTTCCCAGTAGAGCAAACGAGTAGATATAGCGTTTCTATTTCCAGTATTTCCTATACAAATCACCGACAAATATGTAATATTAAAGGTTATATAAAACCTAAATGTTTATACATGTAGTAGAATTGTATACTGTCTCACTTAATATAATGTAAGTTATAAATCATTTCCATATTGTATATTGTATTATACATCCTGACAATAATAAACTTTTAAATATTCAAATCAAGTAGCTTAGTTATATAGATACCCCTGATGTCAGAGAATATATATACTGCAAAAAAGGATAGGGATATCACGGTAATAGACAACAAATCAAAAATGTTCACTGAAATTATATTTGATTTTCAAAAAGATATAGCCACTTGTTCTAAATTAACAAGTGGACGGCGAACTTCTAAAAAGCTATCCAGTAGGGAGCAGACAAGTCATTTCACGTGCTTGAACCGCATAACTCAAACATAAATAATTGGTGTTGGAGGTAACGTAGTTCCCATTTTGCAAGCACGTGCAGATGCGCGGATTTTATAGTACTCTTTTTAGAAACACTAGTTTAAAGCTTATACTGGATGGCAAAGAAAAAACATCATATCAGAAGTCAGTTATTATGTCGGAGATTCATCAAACAATCGTGTTGACAGGTTTTATTGAGATATTATAGTCGGAAATCGCGGTACAAATGCGAAGATCGAAAAAAACTAGTTTTTGTTTTCTTCGAAATTGCCAATGTTTCAAAACGGGTACAATAATTGTATATTCTTAAATATTGTTGAAATTGCCAGGAGTCGAAGATCATTGCCTGATCTACCTTTTTTGAAAATTTCTAATTTTTTCGTGAATATACATTTTGCGTGCCCGTTTTGAAAGTTGGTACCTGCATTTCACTCTTTCAGAGGCTATTCAAAATTGCGGCGACACAGAAAAACACCCATCCCAGGGCCAGTCAGTCGCACGCCACAAACCCACTTCTCCCTGGACAAATTATTATCATAATGTCACACAGTCACAGAAACTAAATATTGTGAATTGAACTGAATCTAGTTATAAATATCTAAGGAATGTGCTAAAAATAGCTCACACACATTCAAAGGTCAAATGCTGATACGTGTATACACAGATAGATCGTATACGGCCCGATAGACCGATGGATTATTTCAATGTATTTGCACAGGAGTAAAATTAAAACAGTGTTACAATCACGATCATAGATAATTCCAAGTTTTGCATGAGTGCGTAATTTACAAACTACAAACAAATAGATCTAGATCTATTACAGTAGACAATGTAGAGAAATAAAATTGAAAAGTGGAAGACACCAGCAAATGCCTGAAATGGGTCATGGCATTGTCTGCACTGTAGCCTATGTAAGTAAATACACTTTTAATTTCTGTATGACAAGTGTTTAACGTTGAAACATGTAAAATGGTGGTGGTTCATATATATTAACTTAATTCTGATAATTTTTTAGAACACATGAGTGATGAATAATTGATGAAAATGTAAGCCTTGAAAATCTACTATTTGTTCATGAATGCCACCTGTGACTTATATTTTGAACAGTATCATCTTCTGGAAAGCACCACTTTCAATTCCAGTTTTGTTTTAAGTAAAATGTTATGGAATACTGACATTGTTAGCATTGAGAAAGTTGGACAGAGTTATTAATATTAAAAACAAATGAAACAATATCATATATGACTTGTTTTTTTCAGGTCTGCTAAGTTAGCTAGAGGCAGTGTGCAGTATTACCACAGCCAGATTCAAGTCGAGTTCCCCAGTCTCACAGTATAACTACATCAAGAGCCTTGTATAAGCCAGTATGTAGGTAAGCTCAGCTTCAAAAAATCTATGAATTTATCAATGTATGTTCTTTGCAAAATATGTGGCATTGTGCACCAGTCCTGCACTTAGTCTCAGACTTTTTATACTAAAAATAAAAATGGTGTTTTACAGCACATCATCACATACAAAGGTCATATTGTGGTTAGTACATATGTAAAATTAAACAAACAAAATAAAAAGGTCCTTGTATTACATCTAAAATATTAAAGTTAACCAAGACCCCGACTTAACATAATGTGCTGGCATGGCCCAGCAATAGCACGGTGGACGATAGCAATCTGGAGCTTCCGGTTCAAGTCACACATGCACCACTGAGTTTCTGTGTTTTCGCGCAATACAACTTCCCTCAGCCTTGTTTGTTCCTCAGCCTCTTTTGTTTGATTGGGATTGAAACTGGGGAGTCTATCCTCCAAGCACGATAAACAACCATAGAAATTATTAATATATACATTAGTAAGAGTAAGACAGGTTCTCGACGTCCTATGTGTCATTTGGAGCGGCTCTAAATAAGGTATACCGGTAATAAATGTGTTGATTTAGCAGAAAACGATTATTTTTAATTTATCGTACATGTAAAAAAAGTTCTATAATCACTATTCATTTACATATTTCAATTCTACAACTTATTACCTATTTAAGTTGAATCAAAATATCATGTATGTCATTTTTATTTTCAGAGCCTGGAGTCCTGAGATGCTGGGAGTTAGCTGAAAATAGTTAGTGAAGTCCGAATATATATGGGAAGATTTTATTGAAACAAGTAGTCACATATAACTTTTTACAACATTAACAACAGAATCAGAAATACTTAAACGAAAAGAATAGTATATAATAACAAGATGGTGTACAATATTTTTTTAATTTTTTTTATGAATCATGAATCAGCAATACCTCATACGGACAGTACTAGCATCAACTTCAAGAAAAATATGTCTAGTAAGAGGATCACCAGTTCAGCCAGCACAATATCATATCAACATGCATATCCGACTGTTGACACAAGGTGGATCGATGGCGACATTAACTGGACAGTTCATTGGAGTGGCTCAAAATAAGGGCTAATATGAAAATATAAATGTGTTTCTGTTAATCTGACCGGCCATGCCCAATTTATTTATTGGATTAAAATGTTTTCTGAATTATATTGGATTATATAAAAGTTTGTGGAATAACAGATGGCAGGAGGTGTATATTACCGGTTCTACCCAGAAGAAAAGTGAGTGGTCTTCCTCACCAAAAAAATAACAAACAGATACATGTATATATATATATAACCCCACATGTTCAAAATGACTTGCACCATATAAACAATACGGGCTGAGAGGTGCGCATATTAAAGGGACATGCAGCAATCTTTTTTTTTTAAACTCCAAAATGTTATAACTTATAATTTAAATATATGCAAGCGGGTGTAAAGTTAAAGTAAAAATAAATTATTGATTAATCAATCGAGGTGCAAATTTTAATGCTTGATAAAAACTTGATAAATGCTGTGTGTCCCTTTAATAAATAAAAACAATTATTGTATGATGCAATTTAATTTGTTATGTAATACCCTTTATATTTGGGATGTTTTGATGTAAATATTTGAAATAAAATGTTTTAAATCAAATAAATAATTCATTTTGATATCTGACTTGTTACATATTTTTTACTTAGTCATGAAAGATAATATTTAAGGCCTTAATATGTACCTTAAATGTTTATTGTTTACCATTGAATGGTGAGGCGGCATATGGTGTTAGTTATCTGTGCGTCTATATCCTTCCACAGTTTTTAACCAATCTTTTCGAAACTTTACATGATCTTTATCTATGATGTCTAGAGGAGCATATCGATTTTGCATCAAAATAAAATTTATTTATAACTTATATATTCTTGCATAGTACAATTTTCCACGGATTGTTTTCAGTGCGTTCATTCAAGTCCCATGGACATATTGAGTTATGGAGATGTTCGGTTGCCTTTTTATATTTGTATACATTCTCATCTTCACCTCTCACCACTGCGGGTTCAATTCCCACTGGGAGCTCAACTTGTAGGTGAAAAAGTGTCGATTCTTACAGATAGCAGTAAGAACACAGTACTGGTTCTACCAAGGAATTATGGCCTAAAATATGCCATAATGACATAAAACACAATTCAACTTTAAAAATATAAAGTAAAAAAAATGGCCTTCTTTTTTTTCCTTCGATGCTATCAGTATAAGTATTACGACAGTGTTTCTGTCTGATAAAAAATTCATCTTAGGTTTCAACCGACAAATGGTCTATATTTAAACTAATACAAGTAAGATGGGGCCCTCAAACCCTTTTATGTGTGGGTGATATATTCCACGGTTGATTCATGATACTAGCATGGGACAGCTACAGTACATATGACAGTGCTGAGTGCAGTTGCAGATGAATTGAATTGAATATTTAACGGCTCATCAACACAGTACAGGTTATTTAGAGCCGCCCAGAGAAAGGGGAAGGATACATAGGAATCGGGAACCGTGCCCTACTGTTATTATCGAACAGATTCCTATGGTTCTTTAACATGCTCGGATGATAGACCTATACGCGGGACAACCCTGTTTACGTCCCAAGCCGACGGACGAGGCTAAGGGAATGTGTCTTGCCAAGAACACACCGACAAAACACAGTGGCACCACCTCCGGTTACAAATCCGCTGCGCTACTGACTGCGCCAAGTTGCGGATGACAATTAGACACTGGACAGTCTAGTCAAAAACACAGCAACAAATATATTATCTGAATATGTTTATGAATGTATGCTTGGAAGAGCTTTCAAAAACAGACTTTCATGATTTTAGTTGGGGTGGGATGGGGATGGGGCGCATCCTATTAAATCTCAGCTCAGATGCCCTCCCCCTCCTTCTCTCCATCCCAACTCCCATCTTGAACAGTAGCGATTGTTACGTAAACTTTCCACATATGAGAGTGTGCCCAATACTACCCGCTCCATCGAATACGCGCCTGCAGTTCTTGCGAGGTCAGTTGAGTCAAAATTATAGTTAAATCAAACAATTCGTATTTTCGTGTACTTTTGATAAAGAATTAACATGCTTTCGTGATATGCAGCAAAATTCATGTAATGTGTGAGCTAAAACAACAATTCAAGTATCTCCTCGTACTTTATTTAACAAAAAACACACGGTTGTTGTCATTTGAATCGTATTCTAAAAATGGCATCTTTTAGAGTTATCGCCCCTCGCTTCGATATTTTACAAGGCGGGTCTGCATTTATCACGCAGTAAAGCTTCTAAAAAAAAGTCGGTACAGCCGAAAATCACGAAACCTAAAGCGGAAATGAAATTTCATGATCAAAAATTGTTACAATTTTCCAAATTATGCGTTTTAAAAAATTCAAAATGGCGGACATTTTTTTTTGACGTTGCCGAAAGATGACGTACTACTTTTCGTTGTCAAGCGTGGTTGCGATATTTGAAAGATGAAGGAAAATATCAAGGCTGCTCCCGTACTGATCATGTAAACACAAATTGCTTCAAATAAAATATGTACTTACTGTTGATCTTTAGATCTTGGTGGCATTATACCGGTCAGATTTTTATAAAACACCGCGGTGTAGCTTGTTGCACCTACAAAGAAATGCATTGTTATTCTTTAATCTCGGTGTTTTATCCATGTGGTGAACAGCAATAGAAATAATATTGAAAATGTTTCCAATGGCAAGACACAATTTTAAAAGTTACAAAATAAAATCACAGATACATAGGATCTCATATGAGCGCCGGTTTAATATTAAATTTATTAAACGAGTTGGATAACACTATATGATGCGAAGCAGGCTGTGCCAAGCATACTATCAATTTTATTTTTATGAGTCTTTACATGGGTCTCTCCTTCTTTTCATCAATTCACCACACTCCCTATATGTTTCAATCTTCAAATAAGCTATCATTTAAACGATAGCAGAAGTGAGGACAGAAAGTCTGTCCTCACATTGTCATGAGTGTCCTCACATGGCAGAATTATTTTAATTCATAAATTTCCTCACAAGATCTGGTGTGTCATTCCCCTCTACCTCTCTCTCTGTCTCTCACTATGTCTCACTCTCTCTCTCTCTCTCTCTCTCTCTCTCTCTCTCTCTCTCTCTCTCTCTCTGTCTCTGTCTGTCTTTCTCTCTCTCTCTCTCTCTCTCTCTCTCTCTCTCTCTCTCTCTCTCTCTTGTATATCCTTGGCAGCTCAACAATTTTGAAATACTTATTGTGTTACTCCAAAAGACAATCAATGTATGTATATCAAAGAAATATAAAAAGATCGGACAGGGAAAGTAGCATTCAAGGAGGACAGTCAACCACAAAACACAGAAACAAACATGCAAACAGACAAACAAGAAGGCAAAAGTAATAATAAAAGTAAACGACATCACAAA
>JAWPHD010025259.1:0-16839 GCA_037043455.1 Cyrtodaria siliqua
GCAATAACTCCGCTGTTAATGGTCCGATCTAGCTGGTTTTCAAACTTGTCCGAGCTTTCATTTATATTAACAATCTGTGCAAGTGTGGTAAAGATCAAATAATAAATGAAGATGCTAGAGTGTGCACAAGGCTTAATATGGCATTTTTCAGCAAAACAAGGGCCATAACTCCGGTGAAATTATTTCGATCTTGCCGGTTTTCAAACTTGTCTGAGCTTTCATTGATATAAAGACACTGGCAAAGTTAAGTAAAGGTCCGATTAATATTGAAGGCCCTAGAGTGTTCACAAGGCAGAAAATAGCATTTTCCCGAAAAATACAAGGGCCACAACTCCGGTGTCACTGATCCGATTTAGCTGGTTTATGAACTTATTTGAGCTTTCATTGATATTAACAATCTGTGCAAGTTTGGTAAAGATCAAATAATAAATGAATGTGCTAGAGTGTTCACAAGGCAGAATATGGCATTTTTCAGAAAAAACAAGGGCCATAACTCTAGTGTTACTGACCCAATATAGCTGATTTCCGAACTTGTCCAAGCTGTCATTGGTATTAACAATCTGTGCAAGTTTGGTAACGATCAAATAATAAATGAAGGTGTTAGAGCTTTCACAAGGCAGAAAATAGCAATTTTCAGAAAAAACAAGGGCCATGACTCCGGTGTTACTGATCCTATTTGGTTGGTTTTCGAACTTGTCCGAGCTTTCATTGATATTAACAATCTGTGCAAGTTTGGTAAAGATCAAATAATAAATGAAGGTGCTAGAGTGTTCACAAAGCTTAATATGGCAATTTCAGCAAAACAAGGGCCATAACTCTGGTGAAATTTATCGGATCCAGCTGGTTTTCGAACTTGTCCGTGCTTTCATTGATATAAAGACACTAGCAAAGTTTCGTAAAGACTTGATTAATAATGAAGGCCCTAGAGTGTTCACAAGGCAAAAGTTAACAGACGGACGACGGACAGACGGACGGACGGACGACGGACAACTCGCCATCCCATAAGCTCTGCTGGCCATCGGCCAGTAGAGCTAAAAACACAAAAAAAACTTTTGTTAAGACTGCTCAATCAATGTGGTCTGTATCGTCTTAACATGTAAAACTGCATTTTTTGCTAATTCAGGGGCTATAACTTAGGTGTTACTGGTCCGATCTTGCTCGTTATCGACCTCGTCCGAGATCTTATGGTCATATTACAGTCTGTGCAAGTTTGGTTAAGATTGCTCAAGAAATATGGCCTCTATCGTGTAAACAAGATGAACAAGGGCCATAACTCCGTTATTAATGGTCCGAACTGGCTGGTAGTCGAACTCGTCCGAGCTTCCATTGATATCAAAAATCTGATAAAGTTTGGAACTCGTCAAAGATTTCATTGCTATTTACAATCTGTGCAAGTTTGGTACGGATCAAATAATAAATGAAGGTGCTAGAATATGGCTTTTTTCAGAATAACAAGGGCCATAACTCTGCTGCTACTAATCCGATTTGACTGGTTTTCGAACTTATCCAAGCTTTCATTAATATTAACATCCTGTTAGATCAAATAAATAATGAAAGTAAGTGCTAGTGTTCACAAGGCAAAAAATGGCATTTTTTAGCAAAAACAAGGGCCATAACTCTGGTGTAAATGGTCCAACCTGGCTGGTTTTCAAACTTGTCCACGATTTCATTGCTATTAAAAATTTGTGCAAGTTTGGTAAGAATCAAATAATAAACGAAGGTGCTAGAGTGTTCACAAGGCAGAAAATGGGATTTTTCAACAAAACAAGGGCCATAACTCTAATGTTACTTATCCGATCTGGCCGGTTTTCGAACCCATCCGAGCTCTCATTGATATAAAGACTTTGGCCAAGTTTGATTAAGATTGCATGATTGCTATTAACAATCTGTGCAAGTTTGGTAAAGATCAAATAATAAACGAAGGTGCTAGAGTGTTCACAAGGCAGAAAATGGGAATTTTCAACAAAACAAGGGCCATAACTCTAGTGTTACTGATCCGATCTGGCTGGTTTTCGAACTCATCCGAGCTCTCATTGACAGAAAGACTTTGGCCAAGTTTGGTTATAAAGATCACATGAAAAATGAGGGGGCTAGAGTGTTCACAAGGCAAAAGTTAACGGACGGATGGACGACTGACGAACGACGGACAACTCGCTATCCCGTATTAAAGCTAAAAAAAGAACTTATGGAAAAACTTGAATGTAAAACCTGTTTTCGTATGTACTTACATATGGACGGTCAGATAAGGGTTATACTATAACGTTCCACTTTCCTGGCAAGGCATAAAGATAAACAAAAAGCAAATAATTTAAGGAAATGAAGAAAGAGTAACTCTTTCAAACACATTTCAAGACAATAATTTATCCACTTTTACCTGTAAGTAATAACAAGAAATACGTAAAGAAAAGTACTTACGTGCACGTGCGCTGTACGGGTTTGGAATGCTTGTATTCCACTGAGTTCCTCCCACCTGGACAAGCAGAGTGATCGCACCCGACATGTTTCCTGGGATTTCTACCGTACTGATGGAGACATTATCTGTATACTCTATTGTGGCATCCAGGAGGGTGCCATTGTTGACAGTCCATCTGACGTCTGCTCCACCAGTGAGTTGTATTCCACCAGTATTGTCGGCTCTACCAGTACCGTAAACATGGGTGCTCAGCTGGATGGGGGACGAATCTATCTTCTTTGTCTCTACAGCTTGAAACATACATACATCTTGTAGCATGTTTTTTTATCGCAAATAGCACATATACCATATGTATTTTGGTCTTGAGTTTAAATAAATTTAAAAGCAAGTTTTAATCCCCATAAGAACTTGAGGCCCCAGAGGGTCTGTATCTACTGGCTCTACTCTACTCTATCTGTGGTGGGGTGGTGGTGGGGGTGCGGGGGGGCTGGGGAAGGTGTCAGATATGGCAGTATCAAAGTATTAAACTAATTTGGGTTTTTATTTGTCCACGCTTTCTTCAATGATCAAAATAACTGCACAAGATAAAATATAAACCAGAGTAAAGTCGATGGGGGCCCATCACATAGTACCTCACTTTATTTTTAATATATGCATTTCCAGGAAACAAAAAATATTGAAAAAGATTAATTGATCTATAGATCTGTCATATGAATTTTGTTCAAAACTGACCATGCAGTTTCTGAAAAGAAGTAGTTTAAAGCTGGCAATGGACAGATGATAGATGAACGATAGATGAACGATAGATGAACGATTGATGAACCGATAGATGAACGATAAGATGAAGAATGATCCCAATAGCTCACACTTGAGCCTTCGACTCCGGTGATCTAATAAAATAATCAAGACTGAAATGACTGTCCATTTGTCAAAATATTCAAATTATACAACAAGTTTACAAGACTGCCATCTGCCCATTTAAGTTAAATATTCAAATTATACAACAAGTTTACAATAAGTTTTCTCTTATAACATACCAATCACATGGTGTCCTACTCTTATGGTGGCATCAGATTGTGTCGCATTGTCAAAGCTGCCGTAGTACTTCTCGGCAGATCTTGATGCCACAATGCAGTCATAGGTGACATATGCATCCTCCTTACCTGGGAGGAAGTCATTTTATTTGTAAAATTTCTATGCGTGAATAATCAGGGTTTTTCAATGATAGAAAATTTATTTAATATGATAAATTTTAATAACTTGGAACACTCCATGGAAGGTGTGTTTTGTTTTATCGCTCCATGAACTCGGGGAAACTAAGTAATAACGTTTAACACCACTGACATTTAACACCAATGACATTGGTCGTATTCTCGAAAATTGCAAGAGACTCATTTTTTAATTTCTATTGGCAGTTTTATCATTATCTTCTAAAATGCTAACATTCTGACCAATAGAACTGTAACCGGTGCACTTTAATAGCTGCTGAGAAACAGATTTAAAAGCAAAAACGTAACACTAAAATGACAACGTAACTGCCGGAATGAAGTGACACACCCAAACAAGCTCTGTTATTGAGGGTTCTGACAAAATTGGAAAAATGCGATTTTTTTTCCCCCAAGATCGGAGGATAAACAAAAAAGATATGACCATTTTAAGAACTATGAGGTCATAGTTCCAAATTACCATATATGGAATATTGATAAATATTGTTACGATTTTAGATAATCTTATATTAACTCACATGTTTTAAATATAAATGTATATGGTTTAATTTCGTAGTTTAGTTTGATCACATATACGAGAGGTGTTCAACTTTTGTTCTGAACACTTTTGTTTAAGATGTTATTTTCCTGGTTTTCGAACTTGACCGAGCTTTCATTGACATTAACAATCTGATCAAGTTTGGTAAAGATCGGATGAACAATGAAGCCCCTATCGTCTTAACGAGGCAAAATATAGCATTTTTAACTAAATCAAGGGCCATAACTCTGCTGTTACTGGTCCGATTTGGCTGGTTTTAGAACTTGTCCGAGCTTAACAATCTGATAAAGTTTGGTAAAGATTGGATGAAAACTGAAGGCCCTATCGTCTTAACAAGGCAAAATATAGCATTTTAAACTGAATCAAGGGCAGCAACTCCGCTGTTACTGGTCCAATCTGGTCCGAGCTTTCATTGATATTAACAATCTGTTAAAGTTTGGTAAGGATCGGATGAAAAATGAAAGCCCTATTGTCTTAACGAGGCAAAATATAGCATTTTTAACTAAATCAAGGGCCATAACTCCGCTGTTACCTGTCCGATATGGCTGGTTTTCGAACTAGTTCGAGCTATCATTGATATTAACAATCTGATAAAGTTTGGGGAAGATTGAATGAAAAATGAAGGCCCTATCGTCTTAACGAGGCAAAATATAGCATTTTTAACTAAATCAAGGGCCAACTCTACTGTTACTGGTCCGATCTGGCTGGTTTTCGAACTTGTCCGAGCTTTCATTGATATTAACAATCTATTTAAGTTTGGTAAAGATCGGATGAAAAATGAAGGCCCTATTGTCTTAACTAGACAAAAGTTAACAGACGACGGACGGACGGACGACGGACAAATCGCTATCCCATAAGGTGCGTGATTTAATGATGTGAAATTGTCATTTAGAACGTATTGATTTAAAAATAATCTCCAATTTCACGCGGTTCGTTTTAAATTACATTTTGAATTAGGTGTACCCTGTTTTCCAATTTTAAACATATATATGTTTCTGGTGCCGTGGAGTTTTACCTTAAACCAAATAATTCCACTAAATGCATATCATAATTGTGTTATAATAGGACAGTTTGCTTGTATGTTCATATATGGTCATTTAGAACTGTGATGTTATAGCTCTCAAAATTGCGGCTTCCATATCCGTTTCAACAGAACTTTCAAATGACCATATCTTCTTTGTTTAATAATTTGTTTTCCCTTTTACAAGTTTTTCAGAACTCTCAATAATAAAGATTGCATGGCTGTGTCGCTTTTTTCCCTTTAAACATCAAGGTCAAGGCCATTTGTGGAACAACCCAAACAAACTAGTATGATTAAAGTTTGTTTAGTGTAGTGCAAACAGTTTTTGAGGAACACACTATAACGCAAACATCGACGCGTTTGATGTTGTCGACAGGAAAGTAACACTCAAACAAGAGGTCAATGACCTTGAAGCTCTACTGATAGGATCAACATTATAGGTTTTTAATAGCTAGATTAACATTCCTGTGAAGTTTCATGAAAATCTGTCAAGTAGTTTCAGAGGAGTAGTCGCTACAAGTTTTCACTATATAACTCTATGCAAATAAAGATGGCCACGGCAGCCATATTTAATGTTGAATCAAAATAATTTTCAACAGGGACCAACATCATGTCATGCTGATCATTTTAGAAAAAGTCTCATATCAAATATCACTCATAGTTTTCAAGAAGTAGTCTTTTTAAAAATCTATTCATCTTGAATTTTCAGCCCGTCTTGAAATTTTGCTAGAATCAACTAGACATCAAGAGCAACATTCCTGTGAAGTTTCATGAAAATCCGTCAAGTAGTTTCAGAGGAGTAGTCGCTACAAGTTTTTACTATAAAACTCTATGTAAACAAAGATGGCCACTGGTGGCCATGTTTAACGTCATATCAAAATGATTTTTGACAAGGATCAACATCATGGCATGCTCATCATTTTAGAAGAAGTCCCATATATCACTTACAGTTTTCAAGAAGTAGTCGCTACAACTTTTTTTTTTAAAAATGGTGGCCATCTTGAATTTCCGGCCAACCTGAAATTGTGCTTGGATCAACTAGACATCAAGAGCAACATTCCTGTGATGTTTCATGAAAATCCGTCAGGTAGTTTCAGAGGAGTAGATGCTACAAATTTTTACTATATAACTCTATATGTAAACAAAGATAGCAGCCATCTTTAACATCGAATCAAAATGATTTTCGACAAGGACCAACATCATGTCATGCTGATCATTTTAGAAAAAGTCCGATATCAATTTCTCTTATAGTTTTCAAGAAGCAGTCGCTACAAACTGGTTTTTAAAAGTCTATTTTTAGCTTTGGTGGCCATCTTGGATTTCACATCAACATGAATTTTTGCTAGGATCAACTAGACATCATGGGCAACATTTCTGCAAAGTTTATGAAAATCCATTAAGCAGTTTCAGAGTAGTAGTCGCAACAAAAAAGTTTACGGACAGACGGACGGACAACAGACACCCCACCACGGCATAAGTGGCGGACCCAAACGTATCGACAAATCAAGGTTTAATGTATAATTTTATTGGTATTTATTACGATGACCTTCATTTGGTTTATTTATAGATGTGTATGGTTCTCATATCGATATCTGGAGACACACCGTGTCTTAGAAGGAAGGAACCTTACAACAAACGTAAAGATTATCCAGCTTAAAGCAAATATTAATACCACTCCAGACCGCAACTAATACTGGAATGAGTGATGAATAAAATACTTACCAACATTCTTCACGACAAGAGAGTGATCGTCTGTCATGTGGTACTTCTCGTGGTACTTCTCGTTATTTCCTACAAGCTTGTCCTTCACTTTCCATCTTACCAGCAGCTCATCTTGAAGGGATGGGTCAGAGATACAGTATAATCTGGCATCAGATCCCACTATGGATATCACAGGCTGGGTGTTTGCTGTAATAGACATATCAGATACAGTATAATCTGGCATCATATCCCACTATGGCTATCACAGGCTGGGTGTTTTCTGTAATGGACATATCAGATACAGTATAATCTGGCATCATATCCCACTATGGATATCACAGGCTGGGTGTTTTCTGTAATGGACATATCAGAGATACAGTATAATCTGGCATCAGATCCCACTATGGCTATCACAGGCTGGGTGTTTTCTGTAATGGACATATCAGATACAGTATAATCTGGCATCATATCCCACTATGGATATCACAGGCTGGGTGTTTGCTGTAATAGACATATCAGATACAGTATAATCTGGCATCATATTCCACTATGGATATCACAGGCTGGGTGTTTGCTGTAATGGACATATCAGATACAGTATAATCTGGCATCAGATCCCAGTATGGCTATCACAGGCTGGGTGTTTTCTGTAATGGACATATCAGATACAGTATAATCTGGCATCATATCCCACTATGGATATCACAGGCTGGGTGTTTGCTGTAATAGACATATCAGATACAGTATAATCTGGCATCATATTCCACTATGGATATCACAGGCTGGGTGTTTGCTGTAATGGACATATCAGATACAGTATAATCTGGCATCAGATCCCAGTATGGCTATCACAGGCTGGGTGTTTTCTGTAATGGACATATCAGATACAGTATAATCTGGCATCATATCCCACTATGGATATCACAGGCTGGGTGTTTGCTGTAATAGACATATCAGATACAGTATAATCTGGCATCATATTCCACTATGGATATCACAGGCTGGGTGTTTGCTGTAATGGACATATCAGATACAGTATAATCTGGCATCAGATCCCACTATGGCTATCACAGGCTGGGTGTTTTCTGTAATGGACATATCAGATACAGTATAATCTGGCATCATATCCCACTATGGATATCACAGGCTGGGTGTTTGCTGTAATAGACATATCAGATACAGTATAATCTGGCATCATATTCCACTATGGATATCACAGGCTGGGTGTTTGCTGTAATGGACATATCAGATACAGTATAATCTGGCATCAGATCCCACTATGGCTATCACAGGCTGGGTGTTTGCTGTAATGGACATATCAGATACAGTATAATCTGGCATCAGATACAGTATAATCTGGCATCAGATCCCACTATGGCTATCACAGGCTGGGTGTTTGCTGTAATAGACATATCAGATACAGTTTAATATGGCATCAGATCCCGCTATGGATATCACAGGCTGGGTGTTTGCTGTAATGGACATATCAGATACAGTATAATCTGGCATCAGATCCCAGTATGGCTATCACAGGCTGGGTGTTTGCTGTAATGGACATATCAGATACAGTATAATCTGGCATCAGATCCCAGTATGGCTATCACAGGCTGGGTGTTTGCTGTAATGGACATATCAGATACAATATAATCTGGTATCAGATCCCGCTATGGCTATCACAGGCTGGGTGTTTTCTGTAACAGACATATCAGAGATACAGTATAATCTGGCATCAGATCCCAGTATGGCTATCACAGGCTGGGTGTTTTCTGTAATGGACATATCAGAGATACAGTATAATCTGGCATCAGATCCCAGTATGGCTATCACAGGCTGGGTGTTTGCTGTAATGGACATATCAGATACAGTATAATCATGGCACATAGAGATCAGCAGCTTTAAAGGAAAGTAGCAGTGTGTGCTGGCAGGGCTTTTTTTACCTATAGAAGTGCAGCCGGAATTCGGCCTCTTCCCAACTGCAAAAAAGAGTTTTCTCTTAAAAAACATTCCCTAAATAGCGA
Organism: Cyrtodaria siliqua; assembly: GCA_037043455.1. NCBI lineage: Eukaryota > Metazoa > Mollusca > Bivalvia > Adapedonta > Hiatellidae > Cyrtodaria > Cyrtodaria siliqua. The sequence continues at coordinate 8,918 of JAWPHD010025259.1, forward strand.
AAATCACGCTCCTTTATTTCCCAGTTCGGACAATCTGGCCCTTCTTTTTCCCAAAATCAGCAGGCCTAGGCCTTTTCCCAATTTTCTCAAAAAAAAGCCCTGGCTGGAAATCTTTATTAATAGGAGTTCTGAAAAACTTGGAAAATGGTAAAAGAATGATCAAAATCAGACGATAAACATAGAATGTTTCGGCCATTTGAACTATGATGTCATAGTTCTAAATTGACAGATTTGGCATATTGATTCTTCAACAAGAGTTGCGCGCAACATGATGTCTCACCTACAGAAAGATGTCCATCATACGTTTCAAGCGACCTTCATCTTGACAAAATCGAGGGTTTATAGTCAAGCAAGACTGTCAGTATATTGTACAGTAGCATTCGCAAAAGCAGAAACAACATAAAAGTTCATCATTTATAAAGGTCCTGCATTATTATCAGGAGTCAAACATTTAAAACTGACTGTGACAACATCATTACCGTAATTGATTAGTCAAAGTCTATAATGAACATTATGCAAAGTGCATGCCGGTACTCTATGGACTTAAAGATTGTTTTAAATTATAATTTTTGTTACAGTGTATTATAGGAAATTGTTAATGTTCCATCTATATTTATGAACTACTTCACCCTTAAATTGATAATTTTATACTTTATTATGTTTTAAATTAGGCCCCAAAGCATGATGTACTTACTCGAGTTCCCTTTAATACCTGATAGCTATCTGCAGAAACTACACATTGGACATGATGTAAAATTGAAGTAATTTTCCAACTTGTATTGTTTCAGGAACTGACATGTTAATTTATCTGCATGTATCATGTTTTATCAAGAAATGTCAACTCATATTAAAATTAATGTACTTCTGTTGCTGGAGTATGTTACAATGGTAATGGCAAATTGTATACATTCATTCATTTCATTATCTTAAAGGGACATATGGCAATCTTGAAGTGTTTATGAAGCATTGCAATTATTGTTTCGATTTATATATCCAGTATCATATTCACTTTAAACCTACTTGCATATAAATAAATTAAGTTTTCAATGTTTCTCACTGATTTTACCATAAGTTAAAGATTGGTGCATTATTATCAACAGTTAATTATATGTAAAATAATTTACTTCAAATTTATTTTAGTGTAATTAATATTAATGATTGAACAAATACAAGTTATGCAGAAAAACTAGTGTGACCTTGTGATTTTAAAACGTTCAGATTGTCATGTGTACCTTTAAGAGAATTTATAATACAGATTAACTTTACTGGAGTATCAAATTACCCAGCGGCAAACAATAAATTAAGCCCCAGTGGTTGGTGGCTGTATACTGTAATTGCTTCAAGTATCACTTATCAGGGAAAATTTCATACATATAATTAATGTAATACTGTTCTATACTGCTATTAATTCTTAAACTTCCATAAATAGTAGCAATAACTGTTGCTTTTATCGAAGTTCATTATCTGGCAGTCTGTTAGAATGGCAATTATATTTAATAGTCTAATCACCATGGCAAATGCTATCAAGACAGTATTTAAGGGAATTTTAATATATTTTTTGAATAAATGAGTCAATAAGAAAAAGATTTGTTATTTGTTTAAACATATTTTTATCCAGAATATTTACAACCTGATATATGTTACACTGATTGGAATTAAAGTGAAAAGTTAACCTTCCAAAGATAGACACTTTTGATAATCTTTTGCTGGAGTATCAAATTACCCAGCTTGTTGCAGTAGCTACATAAAAAAGATAATGCAATTAAGTTCCTGTCAAACCTTATAAAACTCACATGAAAATTGGAATGTGTATGCATTTAAAATAGAAGAAAGCTATACAGATTATGGCTGGACAAGAACAATGAGTTTATGGATGGACAAGAACAATGTCCAGTGAGTTTATATATGAGATTTTGAACACTGTACATTGCTGCAGTGCTGCGAAAACAATGTGAAATTTGGAGAATATACATTTATTAAAGTGACCCTGACCTTGACCAAGGGTCAGTTGGAGTGCTGGAAGTCGCTGAAATAAGAAGAACAATGACCAGTGAGGTTATATATGAAATTTGAACACTCTATTCCAAAGAACAACAAAGTTATAATAATTTAACGCACTTTAACACATTGTTTTTGGAGACGGTAGATGCATTTAAGAGGAAACTGACCTTGACACAGGGTCAGTTGGAGACTGATAGTTACTGGAATAAGAAGAACAATAACCAGTTAAGTTATATATGAAATTTGAACACTCTACTCCAAAGGAGAAATAGGTTATAAGAACTTTAACCGAAATGTTAACCGAAATGTTAACATAAATTAACAAAAATGTTAACATTTGGTTAACCAAAATATTAACGCTGACATATTGTATTATAACTTTCTTGTCCTTGGGAGTAGAATGTTCAAATTTTATATATAACCTCCTGGTCATTGTCCGTCTTAATGCCAATAACTTCCAGCCCTGCAACTGACCCTGGGTCGGAGTCAAGGTCAGTAAAATACATGTACTGTCAATATTTATGTTAAAATTTGGTGACGGTACATGTATTTAAGTGACCTTGACTCTGACCCATTAAGACAGGCAATGAGCAGGAGGTTATATATGAAATTTGAACATTCTACTCCCAAGGATAAAAAAGTAATTTTTTCAAAAGGCGAGACAAAAAGGTTGAGCTAAAAAGGTACGAGCCTACGTACACTTACGTTTCAGTACACGAACATAGGAGTGGGCGTACACATCAACCGAAGGCACGTCTCCAGGATTTGATGCCATTATGACACACGTGTAGTTACCCTCATCAACAGCCTGTATACTGGATTTTGTGTATGTGAAGTATACAAATTTGTCAGTAAATCCTTCAGGACTCTCTGGTCCTCGTACGTTACGCCCATCGTGTTGGATTTGAAACTTAATATCGCTGTACTGTAGTTGATATTCGGGTGGAGAATAACACCGTATCGTCATGTCTGATCCTTCCTCTGTGACTGGATAAAAGGGTTCTATACGTGCAGAGGATTCATCTGATAAAAAAAGAAAAAAGAACATAGACTGTAGTGTGTTTTTTTACTTTATCAAGATATATTTACACTTAATCTCCGATATATATATATATGCATCCAAGTACACAATCTTTGATAGGCTTGCATCCAGAATCTAACCAGAAAATCAATCAAATATCTTTGAGAATACATTTCACATGACAAATAAACTGTTTTCTCCCATTTCTAGGCATGTGAGATAGATGTTTTCCTCATGTGAGATTATAAGAATCCATCACGAGTATCCATCCCGAGGGTCAGAAATTTAACCAGGGACGAGGCTCACCTAAACTCATGATGGATTATATAAACAATATATAGGTGAGCCTCGTCCCTGGTTAAATTTCTGACCCTCGGGATGGATACTCGTGATGGATTACTGAGTTATCTCACATGAGGAAAACACCTATCTCCCATGACAAAAAATGGAAGAAATCTCTATCTTACATGATATTTGACTCTTACATGTAACGTCATGATGTCACATTGGTGGCATCGCCTTATTCTAGCGTAAAATCAAATACAGTTATTGAAGTATGCCTGTACTAAGCGCAATACGGGAGAAAAATAAATCCATCATAAGTTTATCCATTTGAGATAGGTAAATTCTCCCATGACTAGAAATGGGAGAAAACTCTTATCTTACATGATATGTGACTCTTACATGTACCGTCATGTCACATTGGTGGCATCGCCTTATTCTAGCGTAAAATCAAATACAGCTATTGAAGTATGCCTGTACTAAGTGCAAAACGGGAGAAAAATAAATCCATCATAAGTTTATCCATTTGAGATAGGTAAATCTCACCCTCGGGATCAGGATTGCAACCAGGAACTCGGCAGAGCCTTGTTTGGTTACAATTCTGACCCTCCTGCGAGATCCCTATCTCACACGGATATTCGTGACGGATCCTTATATTCTTGCATACCGGACAAGGATATCCGTCATTTTACAGGGGCTAGATATTTCCATCTCAACCTATGGTCAAGATAAAATTCACGCGCGCACCAGGTATGCAGGATAACATGCAAAACATTAGTAGCTGGCAGCTTCAACGCACAACATGTCTCTGATATGCAAGAATAAAAATCTATCATGGGTATTCAGTTCAGATAGGGAATTCCAACCTTTGGTATAAGTGTTTTGAATGAATGAATGGTGTTTTATGGCACGTCGACACAAAAATGTCATATTGTGCGCAAAAACTGATGAAATACGAAGAAATGAAGTAGTAAATAAAAATTAATGTAAATATATAAAGATAAAACTATTTACAAATAAGGGATGATATGGTAGTAATATAAACTATGTATAAGTGTAAATCAACAAATACCCGTCAACGGGTGTATAAACAAGTAAATATATATAAGAACATAGTCTGATTATTATAAAGATCTATATAGTCTGATTTCTTTCAGGAAATCTAAAACAAGACTAAAATCTATAGTATCAAATAACTCTGTCATAGTATTAACCAGGGCCTCGACCCAGCCATTTATGGCATAGCGGCACCGTGATCCCTTAACTTTTGAAACCGACATGCCGCGATGCCTTAATCAGACCGCGACCCTTAAAGGTAGGTCATAACATTCATTTTCCTAGTGTTAAATAATGACATATCTGACCAAATACCGCCTTGAGGCATAAACTCATGACAAACATACGTAACTTAGCTCCTGATTGGAGTGTTTTCATAATAAGGGTTAGAGGAGCAGAGGTGATAATTACTTCCGCGAAAAGGGTCTTTCAAGAATTCAACCATGCGTACCAGACCTGTCAAAATGTTACGTCATAAAATCTGAAAATAATTTTACTTATATTTTATTGAAGCGTTGAATTAACGTGCCTCCATCCATTTTATCGCGATTTTAAATAGATATAGTGGTGCGAAAATAATCTCATTTACGCAAAATTATTCGATAATCACATAAATTTCTAAGAACTTCGAGGTTGCAGATTATAATTTAGGTTACTTCCGGTTTTGAATTTGCCTCCGTGTTTCAAACTAAAACGATTAAATATGAATAAAGACAGCAATTTTATAACATTTAAATCAACTTATAACCGTTTTATAATTATTTTTTTCGAAACGCTAACGACTTCATGCAATAAACATGATGTCATCACTTAGACGATAAGATATTGTAAAACAGCTTCAGCGTAAAAAGTTGACGTAAATCCGGATAGTCCTTATTTCGGATGCTTAACAAAAAAAAAACTTTGTGTTTTCAAGTTGTTTTTTTTTAAATGTTCTTCACTTAAAACTAACATAACGACTCCTGTTTAACTTCATTATATATATAATGAAGTGTTTACAAGACAGAAAAATCTAGAACAGCAAATGAAACAATTTATAAAGTTGAGTGAAAAGTGTATCATCTTTTTAAAAAAAAAAAAAAAAAAAAATAATGGACATTATACTATCTATGATGGCAGACTGGTAGATATATTTAAAACGTGTTTTTAAATGTGTCAGGTGTATGCCAAAACTCGTAATCGACATGCAGGAGGGGACTCCCCTCCCGCACCCACCCCACTCGCGCGCTAAATGCCACTATGCCGTAAAAAATTCCTGGGGAAGGCCCTTATTAACATTGAAGTACCTCAGACGCATAGGATCAAAGTCTACATATTTCAACAAGATGTGTTTGACCTTAACGGTGCAAACCAGGGTATACATTCTGGTAATTGCTCACCTTGTAATAAATATGAATGAGTATAACGTGTATGCCGTATCCTGCACCGGGCTACGACAACTTCTTCTCGACGAATGGGTCTACTAGAAGAACGCCATTCTCCGAGTAATGGTTTAATTGAATGGAGTTTATTGTTAACTGACAAATCCGAAGCGCCTTGCCAAGAGTTACGAATATATATGTGTTAATACAACTTTTCAAATCAGTATAAGGTAATTTGACATTAGATATGTGTAAACCTAATGCTGCTTTATCTTTATAAAGCAGCATTATATATGTGTTTTAATCGGAACCGAGGCTTAATAAAAACACTTAATTTATACACCCGGTTGGAATTCCCTATCTTCACCGGATACCCATGAAAGATTCTTTTATTCTCCCATTTCTAGTCATGTGAGATAGCTGTTTTCCTCGTGTGAGATAACTCTATCTTACATGAAATATGACTTGTGTCATGACGTCACGGTGGTGACGTCACCTAATTCTAACGTAAAATTAAATACAGTCTTTAAAGTATGTCTGGACTAAGCGCAAAATGGGAGAAAAATAATCCATCATGAGTTTATCCATGTGAGACAGGGAAATCTCACCCTCGGGATCAGAATTGCAACCAGGAACTCGGCAGAGCTTCGTCCCTGGTTACATTTCTGACCCTCGTGTGAGACTTCACAATTCTGACCCTCGTGTGAGACCTCTATCTCATGTCTGACACTAAATGCATTTTTGTTAAGTAATACAGAAGTCAGAAAATATCAACAAAACTTTGTGTTCATTGTGATTTGATCCAAATACAAATTTTTCTTGTTGTGCTTGCTGACCATGTAATTGAATACTGATGGAACCATTAGGTTTGAATTCCCTAGAGTCAATTCATTTCCATTTTGTTGTGTAACATGTACCATCTGAGCTTGCATACAATATCTCCAAACATTGCATAAAAGAAGTAATGTCAAATTAGTGAACAAGACAGATAAAAGAAAGGGAAGAACGTATAATGTTAAAGGAAAACTCTGATTTTGACAGAAATCAGATTTAAAGGTAGATGAAAATGAATGCATATAAATGATATGCCTAAAAATAACATTTTTGGGGCAAAAAAAACAAATAAAAAACTGTAATGACCTTAACAAACTATAACTATCACTGAAGGTGTGTGTGTGTATCTCTAAGGATTATAGTCCGTTTGCCTACGACAGGCGTCCTATCCGACGATTATAGGCACAATTATCTGTGTGTTTTGAAATGTGACTTACGTCATGACGTCACAGTGGCACCTAATTCTAGCGTAAAATTAAATGCAGTCTTTAAAGTATGCCTGGACTAAGCGCAAAATGGGAGAAAAATAATCCATCATGTGATGATAATATTGATGTCTACTTGAAGCAGCGAACTCAATGGTTTCTTTATAGTGCTGCCACACTGGAATACCATGCCGTCGTAGACATGATACTCCCAGACACATTATTCTGACACTGGTCAATCAGTCATAGCACTACCCATTATTTGCTCGTCAGACAAGGGTTACAAGTGACTACTCCATTTTTAAAGTCTTTGGTATGACGCGGTCATGGGACTCGAACCCACGACCTCCCGAATGCAAGGCAGATGCTCCAACCACTACACCACTACACCACAATGCTTGGGTTATCACTGAAGGTGATGAATACCATCGCTTAAATTCTAAGTCAAACAAAGACCCATAATTCTGTAATAAATTATGCAATCAAGAATGGATGATGTAGAGGGACATAAGTTCATTAGTTGTTATGTGTATATGAAGTTTGGGAAAAACCCATTCTAAACTGTTTGAGGAATGCAAGTAATAACAAGAGCTGTCGGAGAACAGCGCAGCTCGACTATTCGATTTTTCGGAGAATAATAAATTTATACTAGTATATACCACCAGAAAACAAGGCTACAACAATGTGAGGTGGGGTTGGGAGCACAACATAACTATGTGTAAGAACTCACCAAAACTACACAGAAATATGTAAAAAAATAAAAATAAATCGAGTTTTGAGAGGGGTGCGGGGTGGGGGGTGGGAGAGAGGCGGGGGTAGATGGTGGGTGGAGTGGGGGTGGTGAGGGCAACATATATGTGTAAGAAGCTATGTAATAATTCACCAAAACAACACAAAAATATGAAGGAAAAAAAAAAATTGAGTTTGAGTGGGGATGGGGTA
>JAWPHD010025260.1:0-16838 GCA_037043455.1 Cyrtodaria siliqua
TTCTTACACATATATATTCAGTGCTTACGCATATATATTCAGTTCTTACGCATATATATTCAGTTCATATGCATATATATTCAGTTCTTACGCATATATATTCAGTTCTTACGCAAATATATTCAGTTCTTACGCATATATATTTAGTTCTTACACATATATATTCTGTTCTTACACATATATATTCAGTTCTTACACATATATATTTCGTTCTTACACATATATATTCCGTTCTTACACATATATATTCCGTTCTTACACATATATATTCCGTACTTACACATATATATTCAGTTCTTACACATATATATTCACTTCTTAGACATATATATTCCGTTCTGACACATATATATTCCGTTCTTACACATATATATTTCGTTCTTACGCATATATATTCAGTTCTTAAGCATATATATTCAGTTCTTACACATATATATTTCGTTCTTACGCATATATATTCAGTTCTTACTCATATATATTCAGTTCTGACACATATATATTCCGTTCTTACACATATATATTTCGTTCTTACGCATATATATTCAGTTCTTACTCATATATATTCAGTTCTTACACATATATATTCAGTTCTTACAAATATATATTCAGTTCTTACACATATATATTCAGTTCTTACACATATATATTCCGTTCTTTCACATATATATATTCCGTTCTTTCACATATATATTCACTTCTTACACATATATAATCACTTCTTACACATATATATTCCGTTCTTACACACATATTCCGTTCTTACACATATATACACATATATATTCCGTTCTTACACATACATATTCCGTTCTTACACGTACATATTCCGTTCTTACACATATATATTCCGTTGTTACTCATATATATTCCGTTCTTACGCATATATATTCAGTTCTAACTCATATATATTCACTTCTTACACATATATATTCAGTTCTTACACATATATTCCGTTCTTACACATATATACACATATATATACCGTTCTTACACATACATATTCCGTTCTTACACGTACATATTCCGTTCTTACACATATATATTCCGTTCTTACACATATAGATTCCGTTCTTAAGCATATATTCAGTTCTAACTCATATATATTCAGTTCTTACACATATATATTCAGTTCTTACAAATATATATTCAGTTCTTACACATATATATTCAGTTCTTACACATATATATTCAGTTCTTACACAAATATATTCCGTTCTTACACGTATATATTCCGTTCTTACACATATATATTCCGTTCTTACACGTATATATTCCGTTCTTACACATATATATTCCGTTCTTACACATATATATTCAGTTCTTACACATATATATTCACTTCTTACACATATATATTCCGTTCTTACACATAAATATTCATTTCTTACACATATATGTTCAGTTATTATGCATATATATTCAGTTTTACGCATATGTAATCACTTCTTACGCATATATATTCAGTTCTTACACATATATATTCAGTTCTTACATATATATATTCAGTTCTTACACATATTTATTCTGTTCTTACACATATATATTCCGTTCTTACACATATATATTTAGTTTTTACACATATATATTCACTTCTTACACATATATATTCCGTTCTTACACATATATATTCAGTTCTTACAGATATATACTCAGTTATTACGCATATATATTCAGTTCTTACGCATAAATATTCATTTCTTACTCATATATATTCATTTCTTACACATATATGTTCAGTTCTTACACATATATATTCCGTTCTTACACGTACATATTCCGTTCTTACACATATATATTCCGTTCTTACACATAGATATTCCGTTCTTACACATATATTTGCAGTTCTTACACATATATATTCCCTTCTTACACATATATATTCAGTTCTTACACATATATATTCCGTTCTTACACATATATACACATATATATTCCGTTCTTACACATATATTTTGTTCTTACACGTACATATTCCGTTCTTACACCTATATATTCCGTTCTTACACATATATATTCCTTTCTTTCGCATATATATTCAGTTCTTACTCATATATATTCAGTTCTTACACATATATATTCAGTTCTTACAAATATATATTCAGTTCTTACACATATATATTCCGTTATTACACATATATATTCCTTTCTTTCGCATATATATTCAGTTCTTACTCATATATATTCAGTTCTTACTCATATATATTCAGTTCTTACAAATATATATTCAGTTCTTACACATATATATTCAGTTCTTACACATATATATTCAGTTCTGACAAATATATATTCAGTTCTAACACATATATATTCAGTTCTTACACATATATACTCAGTTCTTACACAAATATATTCCGTTCTTACACATATATATTCCGTTCTTACACATATATATTCCGTTCTTACACGTATATATTCCGTTCTTACACATATATATTCCGTTCTTACACATATATATTCAGTTCTTACACATATATATTCACTTCTTACACATATATATTCCGTTCTTACACATATATATTCAGTTCTTACATATATATATTCAGTTCTTACGCATATATATTTCGTTCTTACGCATATATATTTTGTTCTTACGCATATATATTCATTTCTTACACATATATGTTCAGTTCTTACACATATATATTCCGTTCTTACACGTACATATTCCGTTCTTACACATATATTCCGTTCTAACACATATATATTCCGTTCTTACACATATATATTCAGTTCTTACACATATATATTCCCTTCTTACACATATATATTCAGTTCTTACACATATATATTCCGTTCTTACACGTACATATTCCGTTCTTACACATATATATTCCGTTCTTACACATATATATTCAGTTCTTACACATATATAATCACTTCTTACATATATAAAATCAGTTCTTAAACATATATATTCCGTTCTTACACATATATACACATATATATTCCGTTCTTACACATATATATTCCGTTCTTACACGTACATATTCCGTTCTTACACATATTTATTCCGTTCTTACACATATATATTCCGTTCTTACGCCTATATATTCAGTTCTTACACATATATATTCAGTTCTTACATATATATTCATTTCTTACAAATATATATTCATTTCTTACACATATATATTCAGTTCTTACACATATATATTCAGTTCTTACACATATATATTCCGTTTTTACACATATATATTCCGTTCTTACACATATATATTCCGTTCTTACACATATATATTCCTTTCTTACACGTATATATTCCGTTCTTACACATATATATTCCGTTCTTACACATATATATTCCATTCTTACACATATATTCCGTTCTTACGCATATATATTCCGTTCTTTCGCATATATATTCAGTTTTACGCATATATTTTTTGTTCTTATGCATATATATTCCGTTCTTACGCATATATATTCAGTTCTTACACATATATATTCCGTTCTTACGCATATATATTCAGTTCTTACACATATATATTCCGTTCTTACACATATATATTCAGTTCTTACAAATATATATTCAGTTCTTACACATATATATTCCGTTCTTACACATATATATACCGTTCTTAAACATATATATTCCGTTCTTACACGTATATATTTCGTTCTTACACATATATATTCCGTTCTTACACATATATATTCCGTTCTTACACATATATATTCCGTTCTTACACATATATATTCCGTTCTTACACATATATATTCCGTTCTTACACGTATATATTCCGTTCTTACACATATATTTTCCGTTCTTACAAATATATATTCCGTTCTTACACATATATATTTAGTTCTTACGCATATATATTCCGTACTTACACATATATATTCCTTTCTTACACATAGATATTCAGTTCTTACACATATATATTTCGTTCTTACGCATATATTTTGCGTTCTTACACATATATATTCCGTTCTTACGCATATATATTCTTACACATATATTCCGTTCTTACACATATATATTCAGTTCTTACACATATATATTCCGTTCTTACACATATATATTCCGTTCTTACGCATATATATTCAGTTCTTACTCATATATATTCCGTTCTTACGCATATATATTCCGTTGTTACGCATATATATTCAGTTCTTATGCATATATATTCAGTTCTTACGCATATATATTCAGTTCTTACGCATATATATTCAGTTCTTACGCATATATATTCAGTTCTTACACATATATATTCAGTTCTTACACATATATATTCCGTTCTTACACATACATATTCAGTTCTTACACATATATATTCCGTTCTTACACATACATATTCAGTTCTTACACATATATATTCCGTTCTTACACATACATATTCCGTACTTACACATATATATTCAGTTCTTACACATATATATTCACTTCTTAGACATATATATTCCGTTCTTACACATATATATTTCGTTCTTACACATATATATTTCGTTCTTACGCATATATATTCAGTTCTTACGCATATATATTCAGTTCTTACAAATATATATTCAGTTCTTACAGATATATATTCAGTTCTTACGCATATATATTCAGTTCTTACGCATATATATTCAGTTCTTACGCATATATATTCATTTCTTACACATATATGTTCAGTTCTTACACATATATATTCCGTTCTTACACGTACATATTCCTTTCCTACACATATATATTCCGTTCTTACACATATATATTCCGTTCTTACACATATATATTCACTTCTTACACATATATATTCTCTTCTTACACATATATATTCAGTCCTTACACATATTTATTCCGTTCTTACACATATATACACATATATATTCCGTTCTTACACATATATATTCCGTTCTTACACGTACAGATTCCGTTCTTACACATATATATTCCGTTCTTACACATATATATTCCGATCTTACAAATATATATTCAGTTCTTACACATATATATTCCCTTCTTACACATATATATTCAGTTTTTACACATATATATTCCGTTCTTACATGTACATATTCCGTTCTTACACATATATATTCCGTTCTTACACATATATATTCAGTTCTTACACATATATATTCACTTGTTACACATATATAATTAGTTCTTACACATATATATTCCGTTCCTACACATATATACACATATATATTCCGTTCTTACACATATATATTCCGTTCTTAGACGTACATATTCCGTTCTTACACATATTTATTCCGTTCTTACACATATATATTCCGTTCTTACGCCTATATATTCAGTTCTTACACATATATATTCAGTTCTTACATATATATTCAGTTCTTACAAATATATATTCAGTTCTTACATATATATTCAGTTCTTACAAATATATATTCATTTCTTACACATATATATTCAGTTCTTACACATATATATTCAGTTCTTACACATATATATTCCGTTTTTACACATATAAATTCCTTTCTTACGCATATATATTCCGTTCTTACGCATATATATTCAGTTCTTACGCATATATATTCAGTTCTTACACATATATATTCAGTTCTTACACATATATATTCAGTTCTTACACATATATATTCAGTTCTTACACATATATATTCCGTTCTTACACATATATATTCCGTTCTTAAACATATATATTCCGTTCTTACACGTATATATTCCGTTCTTACACATATATATTCCGTTCTTACACATATATATTCAGTTCTTATACATATATATTCCGTTCTTACACATATATATTCCGTTCTTACACATATATATTCCGTTCTTACACGTATATATTCCGTTCTTACACATATATATTCCGTTCTTACACATATATATTCCGTTCTTACACATATATATTCAGTTCTTACGCATATATATTCCGTTCTTACACATATATATTCCGTTCTTACACATAGATATTCAGTTCTTACACATATATATTCAGTTCTTACGCATATATATTCCGTTGTTACACATATATATTCCGTTCTTACGCATATATATTCATACACATATATTCCGTTCTTACACATATATATTCAGTTCTTACACATATATATTCCGTTCTTACACATATATATTCCTTTCTTACGCATATATATTCCGTTCTTACGCATATATATTCAGTTCTTACGCATATATATTCAGTTCTTACACATATATATTCAGTTCTTACAAATATATATTCAGTTCTTACACATATATATTCAGTTCTTACACATATATATTCCGTTCTTACACATATATATTCCGTTCTTAAACATATATATTCCGTTCTTACACGTATATATTCCGTACTTACACATATATATTCCGTTCTTACACATATATATTCAGTTCTTATACATATATATTCCGTTCTTACACATATATATTCCGTTCTTACACGTATATATTCCGTTCTTACACATATATATTCCGTTCTTACACATATATATTCCGTTCGTACACATATATATAAATTTCTTACGCATATATATTCCGTTCTTACACATATATATTCCGTTCTTACACATAGATATTCAGTTCTTACACATATATATTCAGTTCTTACGCATATATATTCCGTTCTTACACATATATATTCCGTTCTTACGCATATATATTCTTACACATATATTCCGTTCTTACACATATATATTCAGTTCTTACACATATATATTCCTTTCTTACACATATATATTCCGTTCTTACGCATATATATTCAGTTCTTACTCATATATATTCCGTTCTTACGCATATATATTCAGTTCTTACGCATATATAGTCAGTTCTTATGCATATATATTCAGTTCTTACGCATATATATTCAGTTCTTACACATATATATTCAGTTCTTACAAATATATATTCAGTTCTTACACATATATATTCAGTTCTTACACATATATATTCCGTTCTTACACATATATATTCCGTTCTTAAACATATATATTCCGTTCTTACACGTATATATTCCGTTCTTACACATATATATTCCGTTCTTACACATATATATTCAGTTCTTATACATATATATTCCGTTCTTACACATATATATTCCGTTCTTACACGTATATATTCCGTTGTTACATATATATATTCCGTTCTTACACATATATATTCCGTTCTTACACATATATATTCAGTTCTTACGCATATATATTCCATTCTTACACATATATATTCCGTTCTTACACATAGATATTCAGTTCTTACACATATATATTCAGTTCTTACGCATATATATTCCGTTCTTACACATATATATTCCGTTCTTACGCATATATATTCTTACACATATATTCCGTTCTTACACATATATATTCCGTTCTTACACATATATATTCCGTTCTTACACGTATATATTCCGTTCTTACACATATATATTCTGTTCTTACACATATATATTCCGTTCTTACACATATATATTCAGTTCTTACGCATATATATTCATTTCTTACAAATATATGTCCAGTTCTTACACATATATAATCCGTTCTTACACGTACATATTCCGTTCTTACACATATATATTCCGTTCTTACACATATATATTCTTACACTTATATTCCGTTCTTACACATATATATTCCATTCTTCCACATATATATTCCGTACTTACACATATATATTCCGTTCTTACGCATATATATTCAGTTCTTACGCATATATAATCCGTTCTTACACATATTTATTCCGTTCTTACACATATATATTCCGTTCTTACACATATATATTCAGTTCTTACACATATATATTCCGTTCTTACAAATATATAATCCGTTCTTACACGTACATATTCCGTTCTTACACATATATAATTCGTTCTTACACATATATATTCCGTTCTTACTCATATATATTCAGTTCCTACGCATATATATTCAGTTCTTACACATATATATTCAGTTCTTACAGATATATATTCTGTTCTTACGCATATATATTCAGTTCTTACGCATATATATTCAGTTCTTACACATATATATTCAGTTCTTACACATATATATTCACTTCTTACACATATATATTCCGTTCTTACATGTATATTCCGTTCTTACACATATATTTTCACTTCTTACACATATATATTCAGTTCTTACACATATATATTCCGTTCTTATACATATATATTCCGTTCTTACACATATATATTCCATTCTTACGCATAAGTATTCAGTTCTTACACATATATATTCAGTTCTTACATATATATATTCAGTTCTTACGCATATATATTCGGTTCTTACGCATATGTATTCAGTTCTTACACATATATATTCAGTTCTTACAGATATATATTCAGTTCTTACGCATATATTTTCAGTTCTTACGCATATATATTCAGTTCTTACGCATATATATTCATTTCTTACACATATATGTTCAGTTCTTACACATATATATTCCGTTCTTACACGTACATATTCCGTTCTTACACATATATATATTCCGTTCTTACACATATATATTCCGTTCTTACACATATATATTCAGTTCTTACACATATATATTCACTTCTTACACATATATATTCAGTTCTTACACATATATATTCACTTCTTACACATATATACACATATATATTCCGTTCTTACACATATATATCTTCCGTTCTTACACGTACAGATTCCGTTCTTACACATATATATTCCGTTCTTACACATATATATTCAGTTCTTCCGCATATATATTCAGTTCTTACACATATATATTCAGTTCTTACACATATATATTTAGTTCTTACACATATATATTTCGTTCTTACACATATATATTCCATTCTTACACATATTTATTCCGTTCTTACACATATTCCATTCTTACACATATATATTCCGTTCTTACATACATATTCAGTTCTTACACATATATATTCACTTCTTACACATATATATTCAGTTCTTACACATATATATTCCGTTCTTATACATATATATTCCGTTCTTACACATATATATTCCGTTCTTACACATACATATTCCATTCTTACACATATATATTCCGTTCTTACGCATATATATTCCGTTCTTACGCATATATATTCAGTTCTTACGCATATATATTCAGTTCTTACACATATATATTCAGTTCTTACATATATTTATTCAGTTTTTACGCATATATATTTAGTTCTTACGCATATATATTCAGCTCTTACGCAAATATATTTATTTCTTACACATATATGTTCAGTTCTTACACATATATAATCCGTTCTTACACGTACATATTCCATTCTTACACATATATATTCCGTTCTTACACATATATATTCTTACACATATATTCCGTTCTTACACATATATATTCCATTCTTCCACATATATATTCCGTTCTTACACATATATATTCCGTTCTTACGCATATATATTCAGTTATTACGCATATATATTCCGTTCTTACACATATATATTCCGTTCTTACACATATATATTTCGTTCTTACGCATATATATTCAGTTCTTACGCATATATATTCAGTTCTTACACATATATATTCAGTTCTTACAGATATATATTCAGTTCTTACGCATATATATTCAGTTCTTACGCATATATATTCAGTTCTTACGCATATATATTCATTTCTTAAACATATATGTTCAGTTCTTACACATATATATTCCGTTCTTACACGTACATATTCCGTTCTTACACATATATATTCCGTTCTTACACATATATATTCCGTTATTACACATATATATTCAGTTCTTACACATATATATTCACTTCTTACACATATATATTCAGTTCTTACACATATATATTCAGGTCTTACACATATATACACATATATATTCCGTTCTTACACATATATATATTCCGTTATTACACGTACAGATTCCGTTCTTACACATATATATTCCGTTCTTACACATATATATTCCGTTCTTCCGCATATATATTCAGTTCTTACGCATATATATTCAGTTCTTACACATATATATTCAGTTCTTACACATATATATTCAGTTCTTACACATATATATTTCGTTCTTACACATATATATTCCATTCTTACACATATTTATTCCGTTCTTACACATATTCCATTCTTACACATATATATTCCGTTCTTACATATATATTCAGTTCTTACACATATATGCTCACTTCTTACACATATATATTCAGTTCTTACACATATATATTCCGTTCTTATACATATATATTCCGTTCTTACACATATATATTCCGTTCTGACACGTACATATATTCAGTTCTTACACATATATATTTCGTTCTTACACATATATATTCCATTCTTACACATATTTATTCCGTTCTTACACATATTCCATTCTTACACATATATATTCCGTTCTTACATATATATTCAGTTCTTACACATATATGCTCACTTCTTACACATATATATTCAGTTCTTACACATATATATTCCGTTCTTATACATATATATTCCATTCTTACACATATATATTCCGTTATTACACATATATATTCCGTTCTTACGCATATATATTCCGTTCTTACGCATATATATTCAGTTCTTACGCATATATATTCAGTTCTTACACATATATATTCAGTTCTTACATATTTTTATTAAGTTCTTACGCATATATATTAAGTTCTTACGCATATATATTCAGCTCTTACGCATATATATTCATTTCTTACACATATATGTTCAGTTCTTACACATATATAATCCGTTCTTACACGTACATATTCCGTTCTTACACATATATATTCCGTTCTTACACGTATATATTCTTACACATATATTCCGTTCTTACACATATATATTCCATTCTTCCACATATATATTCCGTTCTTACACATATATATTCCGTTCTTACTCATATATATTCCGTTCTTACGCATATATATTCAGTTCTTACGCATATATATTCAGTTCATATGCATATATATTCAGTTCTTACGCATATATATTCAGTTCTTACGCAAATATATTCAGTTCTTACGCATATATATTTAGTTCTTACACATATATATTCTGTTCTTACACATATATATTCAGTTCTTACACATATATATTTCGTTCTTACACATATATATTCCGTTCTTACACATATATATTCCGTTCTTACACATATATATTCCGTACTTACACATATATATTCAGTTCTTACACATATATATTCACTTCTTAGACATATATATTCCGTTCTGACACATATATATTCCGTTCTTACACATATATATTTCGTTCTTACGCATATATATTCAGTTCTTAAGCATATATATTCAGTTCTTACACATATATATTTCGTTCTTACGCATATATATTCAGTTCTTACTCATATATATTCAGTTCTGACACATATATATTCCGTTCTTACACATATATATTTCGTTCTTACGCATATATATTCAGTTCTTACTCATATATATTCAGTTCTTACACATATATATTCAGTTCTTACAAATATATATTCAGTTCTTACACATATATATTCAGTTCTTACACATATATATTCCGTTCTTTCACATATATATATTCCGTTCTTTCACATATATATTCACTTCTTACACATATATATTCACTTCTTACACATATATATTCCGTTCTTACACACATATTCCGTTCTTACACATATATACACATATATATTCCGTTCTTACACATACATATTCCGTTCTTACACGTACATATTCCGTTCTTACACATATATATTCCGTTGTTACTCATATATATTCCGTTCTTACGCATATATATTCAGTTCTAACTCATATATATTCACTTCTTACACATATATATTCAGTTCTTACACATATATTCCGTTCTTACACATATATACACATATATATACCGTTGTTACACATACATATTCCGTTCTTACACGTACATATTCCGTTCTTACACATATATATTCCGTTCTTACACATATAGATTCCGTTCTTAAGCATATATTCAGTTCTAACTCATATATATTCAGTTCTTACACATATATATTCAGTTCTTACAAATATATATTCAGTTCTTACACATATATATTCAGTTCTTACACATATATATTCAGTTCTTACACAAATATATTCCGTTCTTACACGTATATATTCCGTTCTTACACATATATATTCCGTTCTTACACGTATATATTCCGTTCTTACACATATATATTCCGTTCTTACACATATATATTCAGTTCTTACACATATATATTCACTTCTTACACATATATATTCCGTTCTTACACATAAATATTCAGTTCTTACAGATATATATTCATTTCTTACGCATATATATTCAGTTCTTACGCATATATATTCATTTCTTACACATATATGTTCAGTTATTATGCATATATATTCAGTTTTACGCATATGTAATCACTTCTTACGCATATATATTCAGTTCTTACACATATATATTCAGTTCTTACATATATATATTCAGTTCTTACACATATTTATTCTGTTCTTACACATATATATTCCGTTCTTACACATATATATTTAGTTTTTACACATATATATTCACTTCTTACACATATATATTCCGTTCTTACACATATATATTCAGTTCTTACAGATATATATTCAGTTATTACGCATATATATTCAGTTCTTACGCATAAATATTCATTTCTTACTCATATATATTCATTTCTTACACATATATGTTCAGTTCTTACACATATATATTCCGTTCTTACACGTACATATTCCGTTCTTACACATATATATTCCGTTCTTACACATAGATATTCCGTTCTTACACATATATTTGCAGTTCTTACACATATATATTCCCTTCTTACACATATATATTCAGTTCTTTCACATATATATTCCGTTCTTACACATATATACACATATATATTCCGTTCTTACACATATATTTTGTTCTTACACGTACATATTCCGTTCTTACACCTATATATTCCGTTCTTACACATATATATTCCTTTCTTTCGCATATATATTCAGTTCTTACTCATATATATTCAGTTCTTACTCATATATATTCAGTTCTTACAAATATATATTCAGTTCTTACACATATATATTCCGTTATTACACATATATATTCCTTTCTTTCGCATATATATTCAGTTCTTACTCATATATATTCAGTTCTTACTCATATATATTCAGTTCTTACAAATATATATTCAGTTCTTACACATATATAATCAGTTCTTACACATATATATTCAGTTCTTACAAATATATATTCAGTTCTAACACATATATATTCAGTTCTTACACATATATATTCAGTTCTTACACAAATATATTCCGTTCTTACACATATATATTCCGTTCTTACACATATATATTCCGTTCTTACACGTATATATTCCGTTCTTACACATATATATTCCGTTCTTACACATATATATTCAGTTCTTACACATATATATTCACTTCTTACACATATATATTCCGTTCTTACACATATATATTCAGTTCTTACATATATATATTCAGTTCTTACGCATATATATTTCGTTCTTACGCATATATATTTTGTTCTTACGCATATATATTCATTTCTTACACATATATGTTCAGTTCTTACACATATATATTCCGTTCTTACACGTACATATTTCGTTCTTACACATATATTCCGTTCTAACACATATATATTCCGTTCTTACACATATATATTCAGTTCTTACACATATATATTCCCTTCTTACACATATATATTCAGTTCTTACACATATATATTCCGTTCTTACACGTACATATTCCGTTCTTACACATATATATTCCGTTCTTACACATATATATTCAGTTCTTACACATATATAATCACTTCTTACATATATAAAATCAGTTCTTAAACATATATATTCCGTTCTTACACATATATACACATATATATTCCGTTCTTACACATATATATTCCGTTCTTACACGTACATATTCCGTTCTTACACATATTTATTCCGTTCTTACACATATATATTCCGTTCTTACGCCTATATATTCAGTTCTTACACATATATATTCAGTTCTTACATATATATTCATTTCTTACAAATATATATTCATTTCTTACACATATATATTCAGTTCTTACACATATATATTCAGTTCTTACACATATATATTCCGTTTTTACACATATATATTCCGTTCTTACACATATATATTCCGTTCTTACACATATATATTCCTTTCTTACACGTATATATTCCGTTCTTACACATATATATTCCGTTCTTACACATATATATTCCATTCTTACACATATATTCCGTTCTTACGCATATATATTCCGTTCTTTCGCATATATATTCAGTTTTTACGCATATATTTTTTGTTCTTATGCATATATATTCCGTTCTTACGCATATATATTCAGTTCTTACACATATATATTCCGTTCTTACGCATATATATTCAGTTCTTACACATATATATTCCGCTCTTACACATATATATTCAGTTCTTACAAATATATATTCAGTTCTTACACATATATATTCCGTTCTTACACATATATATACCGTTCTTAAACATATATATTCCGTTCTTACACGTATATATTTCGTTCTTACACATATATATTCCGTTCTTACACATATATATTCCGTTCTTACACATATATATTCCGTTCTTACACATATATATTCCGTTCTTACACATATATATTCCGTTCTTACACGTATATATTCCGTTCTTACACATATATTTTCCGTTCTTACAAATATATATTCCGTTCTTACACATATATATTTAGTTCTTACGCATATATATTCCGTACTTACACATATATATTCCTTTCTTACACATAGATATTCAGTTCTTACACATATATATTCCGTTCTTACGCATATATTTTGCGTTCTTACACATATATATTCCGTTCTTACGCATATATATTCTTACACATATATTCCGTTCTTACACATATATATTCAGTTCTTACACATATATATTCCGTTCTTACACATATATATTCCGTTCTTACGCATATATATTCAGTTCTTACTCATATATATTCCGTTCTTACGCATATATATTCCGTTGTTACGCATATATATTCAGTTCTTATGCATATATATTCAGTTCTTACGCATATATATTCAGTTCTTACGCATATATATTCAGTTCTTACGCATATATATTCAGTTCTTACACATATATATTCAGTTCTTACACATATATATTCCGTTCTTACACATACATATTCAGTTCTTACACATATATATTCCGTTCTTACACATACATATTCAGTTCTTACACATATATATTCCGTTCTTACACATACATATTCCGTACTTACACATATATATTCAGTTCTTACACATATATATTCACTTCTTAGACATATATATTCCGTTCTTACACATATATATTTCGTTCTTACACATATATATTTCGTTCTTACGCATATATATTCAGTTCTTACGCATATATATTCAGTTCTTACAAATATATATTCAGTTCTTACAGATATATATTCAGTTCTTACGCATATATATTCAGTTCTTACGCATATATATTCAGTTCTTACGCATATATATTCATTTCTTACACATATATGTTCAGTTCTTACACATATATATTCCGTTCTTACACGTACATATTCCTTTCCTACACATATATATTCCGTTCTTACACATATATATTCCGTTCTTACACATATATATTCACTTCTTACACATATATATTCTCTTCTTACACATATATATTCAGTCCTTACACATATTTATTCCGTTCTTACACATATATACACATATATATTCCGTTCTTACACATATATATTCCGTTCTTACACGTACAGATTCCGTTCTTACACATATATATTCCGTTCTTACACATATATATTCCGATCTTACAAATATATATTCAGTTCTTACACATATATATTCCCTTCTTACACA
The DNA here is from genome assembly GCA_037043455.1 of Cyrtodaria siliqua. Classification (NCBI taxonomy): domain Eukaryota; kingdom Metazoa; phylum Mollusca; class Bivalvia; order Adapedonta; family Hiatellidae; genus Cyrtodaria; species Cyrtodaria siliqua. Next base: position 15,792 of record JAWPHD010025260.1, read on the forward strand.
TATATATTCAGTTTTTACACATATATATTCCGTTCTTACATGTACATATTCCGTTCTTACACATATATATTCCGTTCTTACACATATATATTCAGTTCTTACACATATATATTCACTTGTTACACATATATAATTAGTTCTTACACATATATATTCCGTTCCTACACATATATACACATATATATTCCGTTCTTACACATATATATTCCGTTCTTAGACGTACATATTCCGTTCTTACACATATTTATTCCGTTCTTACACATATATATTCCGTTCTTACGCCTATATATTCAGTTCTTACACATATATATTCAGTTCTTACATATATATTCAGTTCTTACAAATATATATTCAGTTCTTACATATATATTCAGTTCTTACAAATATATATTCATTTCTTACACATATATATTCAGTTCTTACACATATATATTCAGTTCTTACACATATATATTCCGTTTTTACACATATAAATTCCTTTCTTACGCATATATATTCCGTTCTTACGCATATATATTCAGTTCTTACGCATATATATTCAGTTCTTACACATATATATTCAGTTCTTACACATATATATTCAGTTCTTACACATATATATTCAGTTCTTACACATATATATTCCGTTCTTACACATATATATTCCGTTCTTAAACATATATATTCCGTTCTTACACGTATATATTCCGTTCTTACACATATATATTCCGTTCTTACACATATATATTCAGTTCTTATACATATATATTCCGTTCTTACACATATATATTCCGTTCTTACACATATATATTCCGTTCTTACACGTATATATTCCGTTCTTACACATATATATTCCGTTCTTACACATATATATTCCGTTCTTACACATATATATTCAGTTCTTACGCATATATATTCCGTTCTTACACATATATATTCCGTTCTTACACATAGATATTCAGTTCTTACACATATATATTCAGTTCTTACGCATATATATTCCGTTGTTACACATATATATTCCGTTCTTACGCATATATATTCATACACATATATTCCGTTCTTACA
>JAWPHD010025261.1:0-16838 GCA_037043455.1 Cyrtodaria siliqua
CCAGCAGCAGGGCAGCATTCAGAGACAATATAAGTAAAACACAAAGATGCTCGTGTATATCTCAATACAAAAAGACAATAGCATAGAAAGCCAAAAAGAAGGTACTCAGGGATTTGGCAGAGGCCAGAGCAACAAGAGAATAAACCATTGAGGGAACGACAAGACAAGATTGCAGACAAATCATTTTATTTCAATGCCAATGTGCTTTAGTTACGAAACAACACATAAATTAATGAATAGACAAATAAAAGAAAACATTTATTATTGTGTATGCTAACTAAGGTAACTTATATCTATTTTTTACGCAACATGCTAATACAAACACGTTTCAATGTTTAATATTAAAATAATACATAATCATGCCTATATGAATATAAAAACAACAATAACCTAGAAAGCCACAAAGCAAGTACTCAATGACTTGACACAAGCAACAAGAGAACAAACCGTTACGAGTACGACAAGGCCAGATTTAAGACAGTGGTCAAAAGCTACAGTCCTTTGCTGGTTTAGGTAGACGTTATCATGGAGTACACAATCGGTCATCGCAAAATCAAAGAGAAAACACAGTGGCGAACTGAATATAGGCCAACCATTAAACATGCAGTGCGTTGCAAAATGATAGGACCATTTATGATATTTTTGTTAAAAAGTTTAAAAAGTTTGTATGATCAGAATCCCATGTTTGCCACTTTTTGTTTCATGTATTAACCTATTCATTGATTATTTAATGTTCCTGTTTGATTTAGTTTGTAGTACAGTTCTTACCTATGGCGCCAATTCCTTTGAGTGCTATGGTTTCTATTAGACTATTCTTCTCAATTATTTTTCAATTCGTCAACATGGCTGAACTGTGTTAAAAAGTATGAACATTTTGATATGAAGTTATTGTGGTCGTGAATTGTACATGCTTTAATGCGAAAACGAAATTCCTCGCAATGGGCAAATATTGTGTGTTTCTTTTTTATTTATTGAAAACTAAGATTGCTCTGGGTTACCTTATAAATAATTAATGTATATAATTAATTAAAAATATCTGTTAAAAAAATCAGCATTAATTCAACTCAAAGAACAATAATCTTGGAAAAGGCCAATTATTCTAGACAGTTTTTGTGTTTCAACACTTACATATAGTTTGTAGTCGTAATACAGCTAACTTGTTTGGTGAGGAGGCATATGTGTAGTCTCCAGTACTGCCATTGCGTGGTCCGAGTATTAAATTTCATCCAACCCCTTCTCTTAGAAACGAAAACGGGGTTGGCAGGAGCATGACATAAAGCCTTAATTTCGTCTTAAACGTTTTTTACATGTTGTAAAAATAAAACATTTAATAGGTCATTTTCTGCAAGTTATCGCATTCTTTTAGTAAAAAATGTTTTTAAACGTGTTTTATTGGTCGAAATGTTCGTTATAAAATCGTGCTAATATAAGCTTTCCTATCGATTAATGGACCACTTAATGGACCGAGTGAAGTCGAATCACTGCGGTGGCTATTAAATGGTATAGTTCAATTCTACTGAGCAAAATTAAGAAGTACTTATTTTTCGTTCCCTTCTTTTCTGGACAACAAAACAAACAAATAATTAATGGTGTGTATTAAATATTAGACAACTCGCCACCAATAAGCCGAACAAGAAATTAGTTGAAAAGTATAGTAACCAAGGATGATAGTCCCTTTTGTTTTAAAGATACATTTTTGGCATAAAACATCAAATCTATTAATAATTCATAGACAATATGTTGTATAGGTTCCTTATTTAAAAAGCTATTTTTAAATATCACTCTAATCAAATTACCTTTTTTTAATGTTTGGATTTTAAAAAAAGATCAGTAATTTACATGTTTGGAGAAATTTCTTGTTTTCAATTAAGTTTGCTTAAACATATTACAAATGGTTTTATGATAAAACTGTTTTTTGAGGTTTCATATTCACTCAAAATCTGACCAATGAAAATACCAGCATTAACCGTCACTGTGGGTACTTTTTATTTTTGTTCAATATATAATGTTATCACAAACGTTTAACCGTCTTTTGTCATAATTATTGTTAACTATATAATTGCAGACATTTTAACAATATTAAAATTGACAACATATAAATATAAAGTGAATCTCGCATAGGGAGGAAGCTTCAATGTCTGACTTTGTTGTAAATTTCTCCTCGAAAATAACAGTTTCAGGCTAGACATGGAACTTCGTTTATTTTATCATCTATCACACAAATGATCTCGCCCCCAAACTCAATTATGTTAGTTTTGTTTGAAGTGTCATCGACCTGTACTGTGTAACGTTTTTGCTGAAAGTGTAGGTAACCTTTTCTTCAAATCAAAGAATGTTTAGCGCGAATGCAAATTAAGAAATAACATATTTTCAGCGGGTTTATTATGTCCCAGATCAATACCTGGTGGGCGGGAAATGAAGACAATCGATACCAAGGGCCGTATAGGCCCACGGTTTCGATGTTTTTCAAATCCTAACCACCAGGTTTTGATTTCTTACAATATAAACCCGCTGGAAATATTTCATTTCTTTATCTGACATGGAATTGTATTAATTTTATACATACACTTTTGGGATATTGAACATAATATTATACCAACATATTCTCACAACTTAGTGTGTACGTCCATCTCTCAGCATATATGCAGCTTTATCGTGTTTCTAACAAGTTCAATTTGTTGTTCGAACAAAACGTTGACTTACAATAAGGTAATCGTTGTTTTGGATGTTTTCCGTCTTTGAAAATCGTTTAAAATGACATTCTAACGGTTGTTAGATAGGGGATTCAATGGAAGCAAAAAACACAAACAAGAGAGAAAAACGGCATACTCGGTTTCATTGCGTCTGTTCGTGAGAAGTTATATATTTGTTTGTAACATCTCTCTGAACAACATTAATTTTGAATTATGATGAATATTATAAATACTTTAATTGCTTTCATTTTAACAGATTTACTGTTAACATAACCGATTTTCTTTTTTGATTATTTTTTGTTAAATCCATCACTACTATTCCCACTTCATAGAATTCGTGTGATGCACGACGCACGCGTATCTTATTAATTTCTCGTTTACCAGACTTGGTGGAGTCTTAACACACCAGTTTAAAGAAATAAAGAATAAAGAAATCATTTTCCCGAAAATATTCATTGCATAATACCGTCGGAAGTATAATACCGTCGGAATCAAAAGGCCACTCAAACCAGTTTTAAATGCAGCTTGAAATTTAGTCGAACAGTTTTCGTTTTATGATTATCCACATTAAACAATATTAAATGACAGAGTAAGTAACTACGTAACTGCGTAACTGCTTGTAATCAAAGCCCACCAATAAACATGTAAGACAAGTGCAATACTTAGGGAAAAGAAATATTGGTTCATAAGTGTTTTTTCAAATGGTTTGCGAATAATCCAAAATCCATTACGGAGTTAATGGTGTGTAGTCATTGACCGTCATTATATTATTAATTATAATTTGATTTGTCTAATGATAGATCCATCCTATGGTGGGTGACTTCCACCTTTATCACGATTTTATCTCTGCACGTTTCATAACATATACTGATTATTTAATACGCATATATCTCGGTAGCCTAATGTCACACAGGTTGTTTAATGGAAACAAGAAACGAAACTAGGGAATTTCCACTATATATTAGCTATATAATATTCTGCTTGAATAGAACATGGCTACATTGGACCTTTCCTTTCGGTAATAAGACTAAATCAACGCATAGTAGACCAAAAGAATGTGCATTTGGCTCAAGCAGGTGGACAAACTTAGGATGTACAATTATGCAATCTCTTACATTAAATACAGTTCTGAAATGGCTCAAATTATCAATGCGGAACGTTAAACTGTATTTAAGTTCCTGTTATAAACTGTACTGTGATTAAACGGTCTACAACAGCTCAATTGTGTCCTTTCTTTAACAAGCTGAAACATTCTTTCTTTTTACGAAACGTCTTGGGAGTGGTTAGGGGAAATTACGTGGAATTAAGTGTGCAATATATTTACTCCTCCAAATAAGTTCAGGGACATCAATTCTTGATTTCAATAACACTATCATCGCACAAGTTTAAATACCGACTTGTAAAAAGCAGCTGATGTCATAACTTTTCAGTCATTACATAACCTTTGACAATTTTTTTGAGTAGAACAAATAAATTAGTATGGACAGAAATATCAACAATCATTCGACAAATTAAAATATGGATATAAAAAATAGAACAGGAAAAGCAGAATTCAAGGACGACAGTCAACCACAAACACACACAGAAACAAAGAACACATTTAAAGATGAAAAAAGGCCAAAAAAGTCATCACAAACACAAAAGGGTTGACAATAGGGCTACCGCCTTGGAACGGTCGGAGGCAAAATATTCCGATGGGGTTTAAACCAGGTTCTATGGTGCACCAAATGTTTATCCTGACCCTGCCCCACTTCATGTCCTAAAAATGTGACAATTGCGCGACAAAATTCACTTTTGTTGAGGTTGACATTTAAATTCGCATAAGTAGGACGATCGAAGAAACTTCTACTGGTATTAAATGGTCTGTAAATGGTCTTCCCATGTGCTGTTGTAAATGATGCCATCATCGATATATGCGTTATAGCCATTTAAACCGGAGATTAACAATTTTGACAATACGTTGAAACGTTACTGGAGAAATTCTCATTCCAAATTTAGCTGTTCTTCAAGGTCAAAATCAATATACACATCTGATCTCATCATATGTATACAACATTTATACGGTATCAATAACATTGCATTCCAAAAATGGAAACAGCTTCGTGTTTCTGTATTCTTTACGAGAATTTTACACTAAAAATAAATAATTTGAAAAATCAGGGATTTTGACGATGAAATGCTTATTGTTTCACCAAAAAATGTTATTTCGTATTATTTTCATAACTATTGATTCGTTAACAAACGTCTGTCTAAAATAATTCTACATATAAGCGTGCAGTGCCAAATACGCAACTAGGTCTTGACATTTTACTTCATTTTGGATAGGATAAAAAAGCAACGTTTTTCAAAACTTTTTGGTGTATGCATTTAAATTGTCAAATATTAGTCAACTGGTATGTAGTCAATAATGCCCGAGTTGCGTTTCTTGTTTTCGTGAGTATATGTTAAAATAAATGTATTATTTAACAATTCCGCCATGAAAACATATTTCACATTACTTAAATGATAGTACCGTTTTTCTTCTTCTAACACTATTATATATAACTTTGATTTGTTTGTGTCTCTTGCGTGTAAGTGAAATTGTGAACAACGTCTACATTCGTGTGATCACTAATTTCATTTCCACATCAGGCAAGTCCATTAAAAAGAGATAAACGACGCGACGTTAACTAAATAATTTCATATAAATATATGTCAATATAAGATTCTGAACAAGGTGCCAAGTAAATTGGAAAAGTGTTTATTGGATAGTGAGGTTTGGTAAAGTAATATATCAATATAATAAGCGACGTCCAACATAGTGGTTTCAGATGGCGTAGTACGTTACTTGTTTGAACTAGGTTTCCAAGAGAAATGATTTGAAATAAAACGTATAAATGGCAACTATAGTAATGTTGATATATATTATGGAATTTGTTCATGTGAAATGTATATCAATATGGTTTTAAAGTAGTATACCATTTAAGCCGGTGCTAGATGGCTTAGGGATTGAAAGGTGAAGAACGTCAGAAGTATCTTACTTTCGATCTAATCCTTTTTGTTTTTATTGTCTCGGCTTTTCGAAGAAAAAACTTTATACACTAGACCTTTCAAACTTTGCTGATAGTTATATCTTGGGTGGTACATCGCAACGTGACAAAGCAAATGTGGAAATGACTTTGACCCTCCAAGCAAGGGGCAGATAACTTAATAATGTTTAGGTTCAACTTTTGCGTTCAGGTCACTTTTTCACAAACTGTATGCACTAGACCTTTAAAACTTTGCTTATAGTTGTATCTTGAGTGGTACATCGCAACGTGACAAGGCAATTGTGGAAGTGACCTTGACCCTCCAAGCAAAGGGCAGATAACTTTAATTGTTATATTTACATCACTTTCTCATGAACTATAATTATGCACTAGATGTTTTAAACCTAATTTATAGCTTAATCTTTGGAAGACAATATATTCTATTTTGACATAGTTGTGTCTTAGGTAGTGCATCTTTTGGACGCATGGATTTCGTCTATGACCTTGACCTACTTTTTGGAGCTGATGATTTTTAGCTCACTGGCCAACTCTAATAGGTTGTTAATATCAATGAAAGCTCGGAAAAAGTTTGAAAACCAGCCAGATCAAACCAGTAACAACATAGTTACGGCCATTGATTTAGTTAAAAAGCTATATTTAGCCTCGTTAAGACGATAGAGCCTTAATTTTTGATCCGATCTTTAACAAACTTTAACAGATTGGTAATATCAATGAACGCTCGGGCAAGTTCAAAAACCAGCCAGATCGGATAAGTAACGGCGGAGTTATGGCCCTTGATTTAGTTACAAATGCTATATTTTTCTCGTTAAGACGATATGGCCTTCATTTTTCATGCGATCTTTACCAAATTTTACCTGATGCTTTGCCTTTTTTATTAGTAGTATATTTTTTGTTTAAATGTTTTTAATATGTATAGATTTTTTTTAGATTTTTTACTTTTTAAAAAAAAAATTAAAAAAGTATTTTTTCCTTTTTTCTTTTTATTAACTTTTGATTCGACTGTTTTTTATTTGATTAAATCATTGATTTACTGGGTTTTTTTAAATTGTTTTATTATTTTAAACAAATTATTTCAATTTTTATTATTATATTTGTTTGTGTGTGTGAACCCCATTGCTGTGTTTTTTCCCGTTTCATTTATTTTTGGTAGAGTTACGGCCTCTTGACATTTTTACTTTTGAATTTCTTGTCGGCGCTACTCCTCATAAACGGCTTGTTGGATTTCTACAAAATTGTTATGGTGGGTTTGCAAGGGTCTGCACATAGTAGACGGCCCAGTTGACCTCAGACGGTTCACTTTCCCAGTTAGTGAACTCTCCCTGGAGAGTCTTACCCCAAGTGTTTTTCTATTGATATTCATGTTACAGTCAAATGTATCAGGATGAGTGCTGTGTGTATCCTTATTGCTGTAACTACACCAAGCTTACTCAGTAACTGAAGTGTTGTGTTCTACCTTCGTTGTTATGTGATTATTGTGTAAGCTATCCGTATTAATTATACAGCGTAATTACACCGTGATTTGATCACGGAATGTATGTTAAAATCTCTCACTGAGTATTTTAACCTAGACAGACTAACAACAGTGTCTACTTTACCAGGAAAACAATATCCTGTATGCAAAAGATCTTTCGGAATAAAAATTCCTTCGTCAGCTGCTATAAAGAAGCACCGTTGTGTTTCAGTATAGGCGTTATAGCCTAAATACACGTATACGCACTATTGCGCAATTTAAATTGTGTATTTTTGTGTAATCAAATATGTGGTCTCGGTTGTTACCGTGGCCTTTCTATTATTTTTGTCTATTTACTTCCATTGTTATAATGTATACATATGCAGTACTTTCCAATATTTGTTTATATCAGAATATTTAGAAGTTGACACTCAGTAATCGATTTATGTTAATTGCAACTGAAAGCTATTTCAGTCACCCAATATACAATACAGTATAGTGTAGTTTGTTAGTAGCTACGTGTTGTAGACATGTATTGTCAGGTGTACTGAGCTATTTATTACATTTATTGTATTTATTGCACCTTGGTATAGTTGTGCGATGTGTAGTTGTCTTTTTATGTAATAGAGCCACTTTCTTCATATACTCAATGTATTGTCACTACAATTCGATTACTGCGGTCAATCTCCAATATTCGCCCTACTGTAGCGTGGGAGTTTTCAACAGCATAACATTCACCCGAAGTGAATATTGTCAGTATAATGCGAGTCTGTTTCCCGCGTACTATACTTTTAAAAAGTCAAAAACAGGTTTCTGACTTATATTTTAAGCAAATGCGTGTTTGGTTACAGCTTTAATTTTGCTTTGAGTATATTGCGTGTTTGGGTACCGCTTAAATATACTTTTTATTCGCAAGAAATCACGAGTTTGGTTACCGTTTATATTTCTTGTATAACTGATTTCAATTTCACCAAGGGTTTAATTGATTTTCAGTGGGTAGTCGAGAGAACTCAACCCACCATAACTTGATATAAGAACCGTTTTAGCCAGTAGAGCATCCACAGGCCCTCTTGAGCCGCTTGTTTTTAATAGAATGGCATTTTGTTTTTAAACAAATGCACTTAAATGTCATCTCAGGAAACTGCAAACTTGATTGTTTTTAGTTACTATACAAACTTTCATTTAAGCATTATTGACCTTATTATTTTTAAGTCCCGCCTCCGTTAAGCGAGACATGTGAATACGCGGATTTCTGTTGTGCACAAATAATATGTTGTAAAAAGCTTGTGAAATAAAATATGTTTAAACCAAAGTGGTTTTCACATTAGGGTACCTTCCACTCAACCATACCGATTCTGCTACCTTTTTCCCTTGTTTGTTTTCATCGTTTCTGAAGGATCCTCTTTACTTTATTTACTGATAAGCGAAACAAAAAATAAAATTATATTATCCTCGTTGAATTTAAACAGTCATATTACCACCAATTCTAATGCAACTAATATGTAACAACCTTCTGCATTGACTAACGTCTAAAATTTGGAACCGTAAAACGCCCGATTTACCGTCTGAAAGGTACGTAACGTCACATAACTTTGTAAAAAAGAAACGTCATTCGATGACGTCAGCAAAATACCGTTATCGATGAATTAGTTTTCATTGAGAAACAAGTGTCTTTGTATGATTTTTTACTTTATATGTCAAAGCATTTAGAATTGAGATAATCTGGGATGGTATGTGGTTGGGTGTACGGTCTGAAATTATGTTTTACGGCTACCCACCGAGTCGCTGTAAAACTAAATTTCAGACCTTAAAACCACTCAAATAGACCACTCCCAGATTGAAACTCGTAGCATGGTTATCTTTTAAGTGAATGTACTACGAAAAATTCATATTTATGCACACAATTATCAGAAATAACAATCTGATATATGAATATTAAGAATATTTACAAAAATGAAAACAGTTTAGCAAATGACATGAAACAATTTATCATGCAACTAATGTTTCTTTTATATAAATACAGCTACTCTCTACTAACCTAATATTTTCTGCCCAGCTGCTGTATTATGGTAGTAGCTGCACGAGCTATTATTCGATGACTTAAAAATTAAAAATGTCTTACCCAAGGTTGTATACACGAAGTCATAGATCAATCGGTCATTTGTTTAAAGACACTTTCACAATCGGTAAAAGAGAATGTTTTAATGTTTGTGATACTTCTAGTAAAGCCGGCTATCGTGGTTGACAGTCGACACGTAAAAAGGTATAACGTGTTTTGCTCGAAAACAAAAAGTGGAAACGAAATGTTCAAAACATACTATTAAAAATAGATATCATAATATAGGCAAACAGCTATTTACATGTTAATAATGTACAGATTATCTACTCACACTTTTCACTAAACAATGCATATCAATTGGCTTCAGCAAAATTTTAAATAACACACAAACATGGCATTAAATGGCAAACTATTTAGAATAGTAGGACATGTTGAATAATAGTATTTAGTATACGTTTTGCATGCTTTGTTCCCCTCCCCTTAAATCAAGGACATAATAGTGTACGCGAATATTCCACCACCAGATCATTCATATTGTCTTCAATACGAACCTTTGAGAAAACTGCAAACACCTATGAAACCGAGAAAACGTATTCCCACAACTATATCTGGTCCTGTAAGGGGAATTATAGTTGATGACATAGAAAAATAGGTAGTAAACAGAACTATTCTTTCAAAGCCTTCAATGCGGTAATAATGTATCGTTGAAGGAAACGATTAGACAATAAATGACTACTCCGTCAAAGTATTGTTGCATAATCATGATAATTATCAACTTGCATATTTATGGTGTATAGGCAAAACTACATGTACAATGTCGACGCACTGAAAAACGTTATACAAGATATGAATGGTCCGATGCGGACGCAGTCAACGCATTTAAATATTCTGACATATTCAATACATCGGAACTAAATATTAATCAAGGATTCGATACTGAATATTCAGAAACAAGAAGAGTTAACGTGGCATGATCGCCGCAGAATCAACGTTTATCTACGTCAGATTTCTTTTCATGTCTGGGAGACCCCTGATTTACTACAAGAAATGTCTAAGTTGTACTTCTATATACACACATTTCATTTGGAAATACCATATGTGTTCGGGGATGTTGTAAATGCGTGTTTTTGGTGTCTTTTCCAGATCAATCCCGATTTTGTTTTAAAACATGTTATTCGGTTAAGACATCAATGAAAGACCGAATGATATAAATACAATTGTACAGAGGCACTTAATTTGTGTCATGTTAATGCATTGTGGTCTCTATCATGCGCATACAATTCATCTGTAATACGGTAAAATTACAATGCGTCGTGTCAATTGATCGGTTATTTCAAGAAATCCGGCGTTTGCTAATAAAGGAGGCTCCATCAGCTTTGTTTCTTTTAGGAATCGATTCATTTTAGCGGTATGCTGTTAAATTGTGTTAGATTTCAACAAGTTCCAACTTCTGTCTTAAGTGTAAGAACATCACAGAACAAATATTGTAAATAACTGGCTAATTGCGCAAATGGTTTTTAAGAATTGTTCTTAATGATTGGTGTCGACCAGGTCCTCAGACAGAGCGCATTTATGTTTATTAACTTATTATAATCTCTTTACAAAGTTATAATCAAATAGCTATACAGGACAACTACTTAACAAATTACAATACTATGTGTGTTTAATTCACGACATACGTTTAAAATCTCGGGGTTTGACTGGAGAGCATCTATGCATGCGAACACCCACAGCTAGATCACACAGACACGCAGACACACATAAACCCGCAAACCCACCCACCCACCCACCCTCCGTCCACCCCTCCTTCCCTCCCTCACTTCATCTCTCTCTCTCTCTCTCTCTCTCTCTCTCTCTCTCTCTCTCTCTCTCTCTCTCTCTCTCTCTCTCTCTCTCTATATATATATATATATATTTATATACATATATATATACTGAAACGCAAAAGAAACGCATAGTTTATATATTTGATTTTTTCCCCCAAAATACAAAACTATTAATAATGGGTACATTTTTCGGCTTGCTAATCGTAACTAATCAGCACATTTACCCGATACAATTAATGATACGTGACGATCCACTTCATATTATTACACTGGTGCACGTGGACCACGTGCGTGCGTCGGATTATAGTGATTAGTGCACATTGTAAAAAGACATGAAAAACTAAAACAATACCAGTACTATTGCCATGGCAACGAAACCAAGCCGTCGGTATGCCCAAAGCTGGAAGTCGACAGCAGGATGTCGCTCGCCATTTTAATAGACATCAGTCTACAAATAGGAGTATTTGGCAGCAGTTCCAGCTCACAGGAACCTTTACCACGTGCCGCCAGACCGCGAGCAACAACCGTCAGTCAGGACAGCTTCATTAGAACCCTGCATCTGAGGGACCGCTCGCTTTTGCATTGCTGTGTCCACTTCAAGACGAATCATCGGTAAATTTGACTGCTTTTGTGACTTTTCATTTGACGGGTGTCCTTTTTGCATTATACCTTTATGAACTTATTATTTTATTATGTTTTCTTATTAAATTTTGTCTCTATATAACATATGCGTTTTTTGCGTTTCAGTATATTATATATACATAATATTATTCTTTAGGAAAAATAATACCGATGTTGGTACCTACAAATTGCAAAGTGAATAACATATAAATTATAATATCAACTTAAAAAGCGCATATAAAAGGGCCAGCAAGGAAACAAACAAATAATATGCTTTTTTTTAAGGTTATAAAAACAGTAGTAACCATTATTATTCATTATCCAGGTTTCCGAAATTAAACCACATATAACATGTGTAAGCTCTGTTACTTAGATAAAACATTTTGGAATAGGCCTTATATGTATTAAATATGCTAATTTATGCTAATTAGTATATACACTCCAAATGCTAATATAAATTCCCGGCTCAATGTTTTTTTATGCTTTTTGTGCATTTAAGAGTATAAGTATTATGTCAAAAAAACTACTCCTGTCATCCCCGGTCAGGATTTGGATGACAACAACACACTTAAGTAGTCAGTCGCTAAAGCAACATTTGTAAAAAATACACATCATGTTTATGCAATTCAGCACTTGGATGAGTTTAGAGTGTTTGTGACGAACACGTTTCATTTCAGAATTTGCTGAATAACCATTGAATACGCTTTCCAGAATACGTATTGCATGATGTTTGCGCCGTGTATTTTTTGTCCACAACATGATATGTGGGAAATATACATTTTTTTAAACAGATGTTAAAAGTGTTAAGGAACTTTGTATGTTTTAGCTGCAGCAACCACTCTTAACGTGTCATTTGGAGGAGGAGGAGTTAATAATGCGTGCACCACACCACACGGGGACCTAATATTCTAATAGCATAAGCCTAAATGCTCAAAGGACGATAGCATTTAGTGCTTGTGAAATATTGTTTTATCGTACCCTGAATCGTTTGCTCTCTTGTTGTTCTGCCTACTGCCAAGCCAGTCAGTCATTGAGTACTTGCAATGATTTTTTCTAGACTTTTGCTTTTATATTCATACATACATGATCATCTATGTCTTATACTTACATTTTTCATTTTAATTATGCCTTCTTTGTTAGAGAATATAACCTGGCTGGGATAGCTTTATTGACACTGTCCCGTTTTATTGGAATGGCAATAGGGTAAGAATGAGGTTTGTTGTACCATATCAACTCATTAAAACCACAAAGGCCTGTTTGCCACTGGCCTTTCAAAGGCAGCAGCCCTGTTGTCAACCCTTTTATGTGTGTGATGTCATATCTTGGCTTTTATTCATTTTTGTAACTATTGTTTGTTTCTGTGCGTGTTGTTGGTAGACTGTGATTCTTGAATGCTACATCCTAATTTTATATTTTCATAAAAGTAGATAGAAATGTCGAACAGGAAACTGTTCGACATTTCTATCTCCTTTTATGAAAATATAAAATTAGGATATGTTGTTTTCATTTTATATTAAAAACCTGATATATGTATGTTCAATATTAGTGGCTACTATTAACTACTTTATGGGGAGTACTAGTGTATATTATTTACGTTAAATTTTAATGTACTCGTGTGTTAACTGAAACACAAATTATTTGAAACTAATCCTAGAGTAAAAAGTCAAACCAGCATTGTTTATGGTACACAAATTAACAGTGCATTATTTCACATGAGTTATCGCAATATAGAGGGGGAATCTTTAATAATTTGACGTAGTTTGTACAGTTGTATACTAGTCTATGCAATTATTTGCATACTTTTCTAAGTTACAAGCTTTCGAAAATTTCGTCAACCGTTTCATTTTTGTGAATAAGCATATTTCGGATTAAATAAAAAACAGATGACATATTGTAATGATGTATGCGTAAAATCCAAAATAGCTCTGACATGCCGTGATTTGTAAAGTACCAGTAAAGTTAGGACCCGCATGGGTGCATCACATGAGCAAATTATAAATAGAACTTTAAATTAGAATATTGCTAAAGCCGGTGCTAGGAGGCGTGAGAGGTGTTGTATCTTATAATAACCTCTCATGAACAGACTCAATAAAACCGAGTCTGCTACTTTTCTCTCTTGTTTGTGTTTGTTGCTTCCAAGGGTCACCCTTTCAGTATTTATTGACATTCACACTAACGTTTGTTTAGTGCTGTGTGGCGGCCGTAAATAGTCGCCCCGACTACAAATCAGTAGTTTATTATTTACTGGTCCTTTGGGATCATCAAGCCCATTCTGTATTGCTTTAAAGTAGAATATCGCTTAAGCCAGTGCTAGTAGGCGTGAGAGGCGTTGCATCTTATAATTTCCTCTCATGAACAGACTCAATAAAACCGAGTCTGCTACTTTTCTCTCTTGTTTGTGTTTGTTGCTTCCAAGGGATCACCCTTTCAGTATTTATTATTATGACAATCTACGTATCTTTGAATTATTGACGTGTTTCTTTAGGGTCCACACCTTGTTTTGTTTTCAGAATTATCAAATTATAACCACCAACCATTACCGAAACTCCTCATTTTTTTAAGAAATCCTGTTTCAATAATAAAAAAGAAATGAAAGATAAAAAAACATGTATAATTTGAAATGGATATTGTATTAGCGTAATTATGATCTTTAGTTAGACCAAACAACAAAACGTTTAGATATACGTCACAACTATAGTTTATAACAATCAGCTTAAAATGTCTCTTCGTGCTATGAATCAGTAGTGTTATGTTTACTGGTTCTTTGGGATCTTTGGGATCAACATGTCAAATATAGATGACTTTGAAGTACAAAATCGCTTAAGCCGGTGCTAGGGTGTGGGGTGGGTGGGGCGTGAGAGGCACATCTCGCATTACCTCTCATGAAAATAAAATAAAACCGAATCTGCCACTTTATTCTCTTTGTTGTACATGTATGAGATCCTTCGAAGTGATCTCCCTTATCTTTATTTATTCAGCCCATTCACAAATATTTTAAATATTTTAGCTTTATTTTAATTATTTGTAGAATAACATAACTCAACAAATCCGGATAATCACTATCATATAACAGGGGTTTATCTTCTCAAAGTAACTATAATCATAGACATAAATATATTATACTGCAAAGGGGATCCCTTGGCAGCAACAAACTCAAACAAGAAAGACAAGTAGAGACTGTTTCATTTAGTCTGTTCTTGAGCGGTAGTATAATGTGAATAGCAGACTTGATTTTATTGAGTCTGTTTATCAGAGGTAATGTCAGAAGCAACACCTCTCACACCCACTAGCACCGGCTTAAGGTCTCACTATACAGTGCATTTTTACTTTGTTGGCCTATATGAATAAAGTTTACAGGGCCATTTCGAACAGGAGGTTTCCAAGCTAAAAGTTACTTTTTTATATAACCACGTCATTTACCCGATTGTACACAATCTGGTTTGTTTTTTTAAAGTTGAGTGGTGCACTATTTTGGGCTTTAACTCCAGAGTTTGGACCAGAATTTCTACTGTTCTTGAACACCCATACAACTGCCATATTTTGGTGGCAGTGTCATCTAATAGCTTCGCTTCCAATTTCAAACGCTGTTTATATCACCTGCAACAACAATAAACATATCTGTCAGCAATTATTAAAATATTTAAAACCGAAGAACACAATACTACCTTTTAAGGCGTATGAATGATCCTACCGCGGGTTTCAAGGGAGCTAACTGTGTAGTGAGACCTTCAAGCGGTATTCTACTTTAAAGCCATACATATTGGCTTTTGATGGTCTCAATGGACCAGTAAGACTGGATTTAGCGTGTAATTATAACTGTTCCTGATAACAAAACGCTGTGATTATAATACACAATGCTCTGAAGTGTTCAACAGATCGTGCTCGCCGGTATGAATGGCGGACATTACAATTGTATCCAATACACCAGCGTTGTATTGAAGTTGTTCCCTTAGTCTAATGGATTAACTGTGTATTTGTTATTATATACAATAAAGTTAACATAACCTGTATATAGGTAAAACGTGTTTCTAGTTAATATACGGCTGATGTTTTCTTTAGAAAAGCGTAACATATTGTAGGAAAGGAGGTATAAAAAAGGCGGAACATACACATGTTGTTATATTTCGTAACTTGCGGTTATTATATATTTGATATAGGGTATTATATATTTATACTATTTATGACTGTTTATACTACATATTAGGCATGTTTATGTTAAAATTGATTCAGCGAAAAAAAAGTAATATTTGAGCAGTTGGAATGTTTTTTTTTTATCAGATTTGTTATATACGAAGAGTAGTATTTGTACTGTATTGCTATAGTCCAAATCTACATGATGGTTATACGTTATTGATAACAGTGACGTCCAGTATGACCCACAAATGGATTAAAGATTTAACATCAGTTTAACAAATTAGCGTGTTCATACATACATCAGTCAGATAATGTCACATAGCTTGAAAAGCAAGTTTATCACCAGAAGAAACCCCAGTTTCTGAAAAAAACACGAATCCTATGTTCAGCTTAGTGAATATTAAATGATGAACGGGAATTACATCGTAATGTGGTTTCCATTAATAGTTGTTCACCTACTGATGTCACGGCATCCACGCATGGGCCGTCATGCTAACGTTACATTAGTTGCTATTCACGCATAGTGACACATAGTTCTTGAGCTGGCTGTAGACCCCCTCCCCCCCCCCCCCCCCCCCCCAAGGGGGAATTTTGTAGGCTATGATTTTCTGAAAGAACATACATTAAGCTTCAAAATGAGACATGTGTGCCATCTGAGCGTTGGGGCTTTAATGAGTTTTGGGGGAAAACGTTGCGTTTTTAGACGGAAATCGCCGAAATCTGGAATTATTTTTTAGAAAAAGAATGGAATATATTAGAACCAATTTGAATTGATGGAATCTTTCTCGGAATGCACCTCTACGTGTTCCACCATATAATTTATGGATCCGATACTTAAATATTGAGATTTTGGGTAAAAATGTTAAAAAATTGAATAAAATCGCTGATTTCTGTAATACATTGGGGGTATTGAACTAAAATTAGAAATATATCTAATACAATAGAAAAAAGAAATATTATAACCTTTTTGGGCAGGGTAAGTTCCAGTGATTAAACAGAAAAAAGTTCCAAACCGCATGATGTTTG